>JABUQX010056258.1:0-19460 GCA_015478945.1 Trachelipus rathkii | reverse complement strand
GCTAATTTATATGAAGTATTAGAATGAATGACTGTTAGTAGTTATATGATTCGATATTGTAAAGTTGATTGATGATGAGAGTAGTAGAGATAACAAGAGCAGTTGTTCGAGAGAGAAATGAGAGAATTTGAGAGAAGATAATAGCATTAATGGATTAGTAAATTATAATAGATATTTAGGAGTGGAATAGAGTTTCTATAGTACTATAGACTGTGAACATAGCATAGTTGTAGTGAACGTACAACCAGTGATAGTATATAAATAGATAAATTTATATAGTAAGATCCGTGGTGAGTTGAATCTGCTTATACGTGAAGGTAAGTAAGAGAATACAAGGAGGAATGAGTGATTGTGAAGTAATTTGGTGTCTAGATATAATGTGTGCTTATGAGAAGGGTAATGAAATAGAGAGGATACATAATGTAAGACAATGACCTACTGATTATATATGTGACAGTAAGAAGTAAATCAAATGAATAGTTATTTGACTAATTATGATGTCATTGATTAAATTGATGCAACTATATGGTTAACGATGCTACAGTTATAGACAGTTTGATAAATACTTGAGCAGTAATGGAATAGTATTATATAATTAGATATATACAGTGAAGAGGTATAAAATGAGATAGACCGCTTGAGTAAGCTTAAGGAAGTAGAGTAAAGTAAACTAGATAGATAGTATTAATAGCTAAGAGGAGATGAAGAGAGTGAATATACGTGCATTTGCTAGATCATGTAGATTAGCTGATAATAATGATTAGACTTAAGTAGTCAGATTTGAAGATTATGTCAAGTTGAATAAGATTATAGATGAGATATGAAAGATAGAGATATAGGCTATTGATATAAGAATAAAAATGAATTTTGAAGTTCTGGATTAAGGAATAATTTAAAATGAATTAAAGCTAAATGATTTAAAAGTAGTGAAGAATAGGCTTTACACCTCTAAGACATCTCTTCAAGTTATAGAAATGAAAATATGTTAAATTAGTAACCTTAAGTAGCAAGATATACTAAGTATTATCTTCAATTGATATTTACGAATAACATAGTCTGAATTTAAGATTTCAAGGGATATGATTATGGCATATTCTTATTGATATATTGACTAACTCTTGATTCAAGTGTGTCTCGAGAGTGTGCATGAGAAATATATTATTACATTTCCTGAAGGCATGTTTCATGAATAATACGTGACTATAGATCTTACGGCAGAGATGAAGAGAGGTAGAGTAGCATGATTGAGTATAGACTGAGAATGATAGATAGAGTGAAGATGTGGAATTAGTAGAGAAGTTGAGTAGGTAAGTTTTATGCGGTGGTGTTATCAGTTTGATATATAATAATGATATATAATGAAGCATGAGGTAAGCATTAGTTAAAGTAAACTACGATATAAGACACATACATTTTTTTAATGTATTTTAATAAAAATGTGAATTCATAAATAGAATAAAAGTAAATATCTAATGACTACCTTTGTAGCATTTATAATAGATAATAGACTATCAGTTAATATATTAATTTAAATAATAATAATAATACAATCTTTTATCTTTTAGAAATAAAGTCAAAATTCATTCATCAGTAATTTAATACTATTGTAGAGTGATATAAATAATTATATATATTTTATATTAATTATCAGTTAATATTTCGTTGATAACAGTTAAGGTTTTTGGAAATATAATTTAATTTATTACTATAAATCTTCTATAAGTATAGAGTTTGTTTATTATTTTAAAAGGTATATATTATAATGTTAAAATTAATATACTTATTGTGTGTGTGGTGTAGTGTGTGACAACTTCTAAATTTTAGATATAATAATAACGAAATATAAATGAATTTATAGTTAGAAAGGGGTTAGCTGTTAGTGGAATAATTAGTGAATTGAATCCGTGAACTACATCATTAATAGAAATCTTATCTAGATGCGACTAATTATACAATATAATATTATATAGTGAATATTCTTTATAACTGATTTATTAAATGTTATTTATAATGAGATTGACTCTCATGAAAATAAAGGAAAATATAAAAAAAACGGCTTTTCATTATTAACATCAATATTATCTGATAAAGTAAAGTTATGTTTTTTAAGGTCGGGGAAAAGATATATCTATGATATATATATATTATTTTATCATTATAATATCCTTATTTATAGTAATAATAAAACCTATAATAATACATAACGTTTATATGTAAAAAATAAATTATATATTATAATTAGTATTATAAAGTTTTGATTTCTTTAAAGTTGTTTTAATGTTATAAAATCATAAAGCAATATAATATACGTCCATTGAAATGTCTTTTTCTTCTTCTAATTTTTAAAACCTTATAAAAAAAAAATGTGTTGTATAGAGAAATAACAATATCTCAAAATATTTATTTGTTCATATTCGTGAGATTGATCTAGATGCACCCCTTTTTAGACCTATGATATAATATTTATGAATATCAACTGTATGATAATTCATCAGTAATGGTGTCACAGTAATCCTTTCTTTACGGTTTTCGTGTGTTTACCCAGACAGCAGGTTAAAGGGTATGGGCTGAGTGGTAATGTGCGGAGTACGCATTACCTTGGATAGATATTGAGTCTATTGGAGTAATCTGGCGGCAATATTGAAGGTCTGGGCCCCTTTTGGTTGCTACTATCTCGCTTTGGTATGGTAGTAGAACTTCGTTGGGCTGGGAGTCGATACATAAATTTTTACTACCTTAGTGGGTGTTTCTCGATCTGGCCAAAAACTGACCCCATACACTCAGTGGATATCCTCGTCATGGTGTAGGGACTAATCTCCCTGGGTCAGAACCCATCAACCATACACCCCTCTGCAAAACCCCGCCATTCACTTCCTTTATGCACCCATTCAAATTCCTATCAAACTCTATTCCTTTTCTTCCCCGCCAGTTCATTCACATTGATATCCTTCATATTTCATCCTGTTCGCATTCCCAGTAACAATTCACATGTGTATAAATACATCCGCTTAACCATATTTAACCAGACGATCATGTCAATTCTTTGATTCACTATATATTTACTCATCAATAATCAAACTCATCTGCTAATGTTAACTTTCTCAATATTAGCTTCCTTAATTTACTGACCATATTTTCTTCATACAGCCAACTACAAATCTTCAACCTTAGTATATATTCTCTTCATTCCTATTTATCACTTCTTCTTCGCATCCCATTATATCTCAATATATATTAATATATAATATATAATATAGTAATATATAATATTATATTTAGTATATAGCTCATCTTATACTCTCATCTTCTATTCATTCATCTATTCATACTCATACTTATACTCTCTCTATTCTATATATATAATATATATTAACAGCATCTCGTACGAATAGTCTCATCATCATCATTGTTTCCACATCTTAAGACCTTAGCTCATTATTCACGTTAATTCTTATTATCTCATCTGCTCGTACATGCACGGAGACTCTCCTTTAAACATGTTTGACTTCATTATTGCACTTCACACACATTTCACCCAGCCGTCGACCTTATTCTCATATTTACTACTAGGTTATCTACTACTGTGATTTCTTCAATATTATTACGCATCATCATGATCGGTCTTATCTGAGTATCACAACATCAAACACTATTACTAACACAGTCTATTTATATTATACTATCATTATATTACTATTACTAATTACTACACATTATTGCAAATCTCTTATTCATCAACATAATATCAATTATACTCTTCACTATTACTACTTATTAATACTCTTCTTTATACCTTCTATTACTTCAATATCTTACCTTTCTCTAATTCTATCTCACTTCCTCTGTTTTGAGCTAATAGTAATAAAACTTGTCTCTCTCTCTTCGCTCTCTTTTTCTCTCTCCTAGTCTCTACTGTCTCTAGCTTCTAGTCTCTACGTTCTCTCATTCTTACGCTATCAGTTCAGATTCTGGAGTAGCTTCTCTCCTACTCTCTCTCTGCTACGTTCGTCGATGCTTACGTTACGCTTCGTTCCTCGTTAGTCATCTAGCTAGCCTCGTTAGCTTCGTATAATCTACATTCCATTTTGACTCTATAATATGTTTTCTCTTCTGTCATCATTTACTTGTCCTACTCGTACTTACCACGTCTCTCCCTTCTCACTGCTCTCACCATGATTCCGGTCTGACTGTTGCGATACTTGCATATACTCTTTTTGAGCTACTCGGTTTCTTCTCCAGTCCTCTCTCGTGGATACTTTCGTGCTCTCTGTCTACTACATCTCTTACAAATCGAATCTCACTCCATCTTTATCTTTCTACATGTACTGCTCCTTAAATTTGCTCTACAATACCTCTCTCTGCGAATTTGCCTTGATCGGCAAATCTCTCAACTCTTCCTGAATTGTCCAATACTTGACAACAAAATTTTCTTACTCTCCACAATCTTCATCGCCTACTTTGACCTAGGAATCTCTCTTTATTAACAGCAATATTTGATTGTTTCTATTGAAATCATGATGTCTTGCTCTTTCATGATATTATATCTTTCTATATGCAGCTCTATCCGTGCTCCGTACTTCCTCCCAGTATATCTAGGACTACCGTAACGCTAAATGCGGCCTCGTAACTGAGGTAGCTGTTCAAATGCATTCCTTCTTACTTTACTTGTTCATCTCATCTTAGATACCTACCTTCATATTCTACTATTCACTCAGATGTGGATTTTCAAACTGGGACTCTCTCTCTCTACTCTCTCTCTGGTGTTGCTGCACCACTTTTTACATCTCGTGCTCTCTCTCTCTCTCTCTCTCTCTCGTTCTTCTCTCTCTCTCTCTTGCTCTCTCGTTCTCTCTCTCTCTCTCTCATTATCCTCTTCTCTCTCTCTCTCTCTCTCTTCTCTCTCGCTCTCCTCTCTCTCTTCTCTCGTCTCTCTATCTCTCTCGGCCTCTTACTTTCGGCTATTATATTATAGCTATATATGTATATGCTTATAGCTAAGACCTAATGTGGTTGTTAGGATAGTTAATATATACGGTATTTTCAATAATATAATAATATATTTATTATTACTACGGATAGACTTATTTACTTCTAAACTTCCGACTTCCACCCTCTCTTTTCAATAATATAAATTATTACTCAGACTCTCCGACCTCCTATAGATATACTATTCCACTTACCTTCCGAATTCACCTCTGTGCAGGAAAACCTTTTTTCTATAACATAATGTACTCTCAATCTGACTCCAGAAGAACTTTCTTTACAAGACCATCTCTCTTCGAAATTGTCTCTCGGGATCTTCGATTCCTACTCCATACGCTTTTGATTCAACAGCAACTAGACTTACAAATTACCATTTCTTAAGAAACTCTTCGTTTTCCTCTCGTACTTAGAAACTACCTCAGTTCAACACCTTTTTGTTAACTTTTCTTTTATTCCTAATAGCCCTTTCCACTCATAGTTAAGAAATGGCTAATCCTTAAGAAATAATCCTATCGGTAAATCTATAAAGCCCCAAAACGTACTTTAAGTTTGTAATAGCTAACAACCATTATTAACCCTACCTTCCTACCTTATATGTCCTCACAATTGCTCGAACTAACTATAAAGTTGGACCTATTTTCAATAATATTAATATACCGACCTTTCCGATCACTGCCAAGAGCTCTGCCAGAGCGTTTCAGCAGCGTACATATCCCCACATCCACTTCTCATATTTCATAAGGAAACATATTTGCTCCTCACACTCCCCTCGATGTACTGATCGTGCGGACTAGCCCACAGTCTTCTAACACCTCTCTTCATATAACTACCGACTGTCCTTGCGACTCCGCGACTACTGCGTTGCATACTCTTCCGCTACTCCATCCATCGGTGATACTTCTCGGCCCATTCTCACATATTCCTCTATCGTTGTTTCATCGACGATTTCCAAAGCTGTATGTTGCTACACACTGGAAGCTGAACAATATGAGTATAGTCTTGCAATACTCTTTATCAGTATACCAAACTTATCCATTCCATTTCATTTATCTTTTTTCATACATTCTATTTTTTTAATTGCCTGCAAGCTTACTTCTCCAATTAGAATTCCATATGATAGCTTTCTATCCATGGTCTAGCCATGATGACTCTGTATTATCAATACTTCTTCAATGTTTCAGCTCTACAAGTGCTCACAAGTTCATTCCAACCCCATATGAATCAATTAAACTGTCTATGCTTCCTTACACCATTTATAGTCATGCTTTTGTGTACAAACGTTTCGTGGTGATGCCCTAGCTACTACCGATAACCTATTTATCAGAGGTATTATTTGATCTCTTAGGAATATTGCTACTCCTATGGAAAAGCTAGATATTATGTTCGTAATTAAGTTGCAACCAGCTCTCTGATCCCATGACAAACGTTCATTTTTCATTCCTTTTCTAATGAACAGCAATAATTATAAATATATAAAAATTTACAGTTAAACTTATTAATTATATTCTTTTAAATATCGTGTGCGCAGAACGAGCCATTAAACTAGTTACAATATATTACTCTCGCATTTGTATTTACTATTTCAGGAATAGAGCGTTGGACTACTAGTATTTTGCATTCAGCACGTACAATTCTCTCTTTCTTATTTGATTAACAATCGACAAAACTAGATGGGCCAGTGGCTGCACGCGTATGAAGGAACACATTACACTCGTCTCTTTACTGAATCTGAGCGTACCAAATTATTATAATAATATATAATACCGGTTATATGAACTCGTATATTTAGTTAATTAAGATAATATATCTAAATACTATAATATTAGTAATAGCTTACTAAGGTCATCATTTAAACGTCACTGTATTTCTTATAACTCAGAATATCTTTTATCAGTATAATGTTGTATAATATTACATATTATTTTATATTTTTAAATAGAGTAATTATTTATTATATATATATCTGTTATTATATACTCTATTATATCATCTTGGAATTCTAATATATTATAGTACATACATTGATATATTTTTCCTTTCTGGGGTATTACATTATTATCTATTACTATACCATCTTATATTTATATTTAAATTAACTCTTATTATATTTTTTCTGATTTATTATATAGATATATTTATAATTGTATTTGTTTTATACTTTGTGTATTTTTATCTATATATACTATATTATATTGAAAACATATATATACGTATAATAATTAAATAATATAATATAAATCTTATTAAAAGTATATCATTACAGGATACCTTTTATTTACTAAAGTGGGAGTATTTAATTATAATATAATACTCAATAATAGTGCTATTATTTACTAAATAGGATTTTATTAGTTATTTACTATAATCTCTTAATTATACTATATTCATAGTGTATAATAGCTGTGTAAAGGCAAACTAATTACTTGAAGGTCTTTCTCATATTAATAATAATAATTATGCCACTTATGGAGTACTAGCTTTAGGCACACTAATAATAATATAATTAATACTATGGAAATTTTAGTAACCATCGCAATTCTAGATGATATAATTTCACAATATAATAAAGTGATTTTATATTATATGTTGACAGCTCTGGTAATTTTTTATCCCAAGTAGATTAATATTATAAAGCTGATTATATATATATATATATATATATATATATATATATATATATATACTCTATATATATATATATATATATATATATATATATATATATATATATATATATATTACGTATATATATTAATGAAACACACAGAGATATATATATATATATATATATATATATATATATATATATATATATATATATATATATATATATATATATATATATATAATAATAATATATATATATATATATATATATTTATATAACTAAATATAATAATATATATATATATATATATATATATATATATATATATATATATATATATATATATATATATATATATATATATATATATATATATATATATATATATATATATATATATATATATATATATATATATATATATATATATATATATATATATATATATATATATATATATATATATTGTTAAAATTAAATTGTCATCAATTTCAACGCATAGTTAGTTTAGGAAGAATTGTCAAAATTTCGCAAAAGATAAACCCAAAATTTGATAGATAAATGAAAATGTCACCAAAAGAGTTATATAAGAACAAAAGGGACTTACTTGAATGTAATATTAGTCTTTAAATCCAGAAAGTTGATTCGAAACTTTTATGTCTCGAGGGTTGATATTTCCAGTTCGTTAATCAACCTTCCAATTATAGGTAAATCTTTTACGTACGAAATTCGAAATTTGGTAGTCTAAAATAGTGAAGTTTAAATCGATGATTTAAGATTAAGAAGTAAACAAATATTTCACTTTTTCAAAATTAAGTTGCAATAACCTTTTGATCAGAGATATCAACTTCTAATATTAACGTAACGAAATATTTAGTTTTAACACAGATTTAAATTTAGATTCCACTTCACAAGTCAATACGACTTACTTCCATGAACGAAAAAAATATCCAAACGTAAAAAAAGGCAAAATCATTCTTTCTTGGTTAGCATCCAATTCTGTCGGTCTTGTTCTTTTTCACTCAGTTGGGAAACAAATTCCATTTTTAATACATAGGATACCGTTACGAAATCACGACAATTCCCTTTCTTTACTTTAGATTGAATTTAAGATTAAATGAGTTGATAAATACTTTATAAAATTACGATCAATATACAATATAATTTCAATTTCAATATCCTGGGCGGGGGCGATGGCATAAATTACGACGAATTTGTGCCATAACAACAAAAAAATGATACTAATTTGTTAATCATCAGAATCTACGGATTCTTCTGATTCCGATTCCGAATCGATACCGACATTGAGAAATTTAGATCGCGCCACGACCGCCGCTTTTCTTTTAGGACGAGATTGTTGATTTGTTGTGGAATTATCATTGATTAAGGTTGGGATTACACTGGGACTGATTGCCTGAGAAGAGGATGGTAAAGGAACCATCGTAGTAGAAGGGGCATCAGTTCCTAACGAGTTATTCCGATTCCCACTATGAGTCAAAGATAATTCCAGAGGGAATAAATGTTTAACAGGATACACATTTATTAGCCGTCCAGGGGTACGGACTTTGACTGAACGAACTTTACCATCATCTCCATATATGAGCGTTTGGATTATGCCCATTTGCCAATATGGGCGCTCCTTTACAGGACTTTTAATAAGTACAACGTCCCCCACCTTTACTTTATTCTTCCATGCGACCTGATACAGATCTCTTCCTACTTCTCTCAGGCTTAAGAGGTATTCGGTATACCATCGAGTTCTAAAGTCCTCGAACATCTCCGAAGATCTCTTGAGGGACTGAATAAGTTCCTCTCTTGAAGGTGAATTGGAAGAAGTAGGATCAGTTAAAATGAGACTTGTATTAGCCAAAGGTTTTAAAAAACAATTTGGTGTTAAGGGTACAATATCGTTGTCCGAAGAGGTGTAAGTTAGAGGTCTCGAGTTGATGGCGTCGGCAATATCCGCCAGGATAGTGATAAAATCAAAATATTCCAAACTTTTACGCCCTACTGTCTTGTAGAGGCAGTTTTTGACAGTCCGGATTGATCTTTCCCACATACTTCCCATCCAAGGGCTATACAATGGAATTCGGATATGTTGAATTTGATTCCGACGCAGAAACTCGGAACCTGTTTCCGAAATAACGAATTGTTCAAGAGCATCCGCGCTTCTATTAAAGGAACGGGCATTGTCACTATATAAGAAATTTGGAACTCCAAACTTGGTGACAAAACGCTTGAACGATTGCACAAATGATTTTGCAGACATGTCAGGGATCAAATCTAAATACACAGAACGAATGTTGAGACAAGTGTACAACAATATGTACATTTTTTGTGGTTGATTTGAACCTTTGACTTTGACAAAGAAATGTTTAGTGTAGTCAACACCTACACTAGTGAAAGGACGATAAAAGTTAACTTGAACTTTTGTGAAATTTGTGAACTTTGGATATTGAAAGGAAAAGCTGTTGTACTTTTTGCAGATGACACATTCCGACAGTATTTTTCTTATCGTGTGTCGAGCTGATGTAATCCAATAACCTTTTAAGCGAATACATGTAAGGGTTGCCTGAATGCCAAGGTGTTTACAGGCAACATGCGCATCTTTAATGATGAGAAAGGTCAGATGATGCGATTTACCAAGTACTACAGGATTCACCACCTCAAAACAATAATAATTAGTACGAGATAGACGGCCCTTACTTCTGATGAGACCTGAGTCGTCTAAAAAGAGGTTGAGACGAGAAACCAAATCAGGTGGTGATTTAGCAGAAGCAGGGTTCGACTTAACATCATTAAGAAACCGAAGTTCAACAGAAAAGCTTTCCTGCTGCATAACTTTTAACAAGAAAAGTCTAGCTTTTTTGTCACATTCGATTGAGGAAAGAGTTGATACACCGAATTTGAAAAGAAGAGAACATACTCTTAACAATGTTGACAAAGAAGAATATCGTGAAATGTTGATGATAGGAGGAGGTGGGGCCTGTATGACCATAAATGTTGAAGAAGGGTCCACCATTCCTCCCCCCGAACTGCTGAAATTGGGCCAGTAAACCTGATCGTAGCGGAGCCAGTTCGGACCAAATTTCCAAAGGCTTAGTTTTTTGACAAACTCTCGATGTGATAATCCTCGAGTTATCAAGTCGGCAGGGTTTTCATCCGTTTTAACGTAGTGAAAAGAGATAGGCAGTAAATTGTCATCTCTCATGGAGGAGACCATGCTTTTGATATCTTGGATTCTATTTTTGACAAAAATTTGTTTTGTTTTGCTACCTCCTCCCGCTACCCATGCTAGGACGATTTGGGAATCCGAGAAGATGTTGACAGCCTTGAATTTAACCTCTGTCAATCCCGTCAATATTTGTGGAAGGCACTTAAGAGCCAAATAAACTGATAGTAGTTCGAGACAAGGAAGTGTTTTTCCCCTGAGAGGAGCCACCTTAGATTTTGCCCACAATAATGAAGGGATAGTTTCTGAACCGGTGACGTAGACTGCAAACCCATAACATTGTGAACTTGCGTCACAAAAGATGTTGAGAGTTGAATTTGCTGATGCTTCAAAGCAGAAGCGTTGAAAAGATAAGTTTTTGAGGTCGTCGAGATCAGCACGAAGTTTCTCCCAATCTTCTTTTATATCCTGGTCAATGGAGTCATCCCAACTCATTTCTTTCTCCCATGTCCGCCTCATCAACAGACGTCCCCTTAAAGTTACAGGAAGGAAAAAAGAAAGAGGATCAAAGATTTTGTTTACTTGGGAGAGAAGATCTCGTTTTGATTCGACTGAGGTAAGGTCAAAGTCTGCTAATCTAAGGGTATCATTTTCGGGATGATAAAGATACCCCAAGACTTTTTCCTCCTCACAATTATGAGAGGAAAGCATTTGATCGTCTTTGATTTGAGCTTTTAGATCAGGGTGGTTGGTGTTCCAGGAACACAAGTTGAACCCACCCTCCTTCATCCTTTCTACCGAGGCTGAATAGATGTCTCTCAAAACATCAGGGGATGAATGAGTGTAGATAAAATTATCCACATACAAGTTATTGACCAGAAGCCGAGAGACCAGATCGAATGAATATTTGCTTTTAATATGATGTCTTATTACGGCTCCTAAGATAAAAGGGGATACCGCAAGGCCAAAAATGATTGTCGCGTACCTATAAGTAACAAGTCTGCCATCTTCTTCCCAGAAGAAACAAAACTTGTTACGATCGCTTTCAAGTTTAAGATAGATCTGAAGAAAGGCTTTGGAGATGTCAGCGACAACCACATATTTGTTGGTCCTAAAGGAAAGAAGGAGACGAAGTAAAGGAACCAACAAGTCGATGCCTGGGTAACAGGCTTGATTAAGAGAAGGAGCGCCTTTTGTTCTAAGGCTGCAATTGAACACAGGCCTGATTTTAGTAGAAACCTGATCAGCCATTTTTATTACAGGCCTGTGGGGGATCCATATGTAACGATCGAACTCCTTCGGATCAACAGAGATGATTTCGATGATACCACATCTCAGCTGTTCCTTAAAAACATCAGTGTAGGCCTTATCGAGACCTTGATTGCTGAGACGATTTTTAACTCGTCTAAGCGTACTTAAAGCAATACGATAATTCGAAGGGACCTGATCCACTAATTCTGGGATCCATGGAATTTCAATATGGTATTTTCCATCGATAAATTGAATTGCATTGTGGAATTTAGAGATAAATTCCTTATCGATGGTACCATAATCCTTCTCCTCCTGAATACCCAAGGACTCCAAGCTGTACAGATATTCCAAACCCAGGTCGGCACTTATTTCATTTGAAGAAATGCTAAGAACGTCCGGGTAAGTAGGATGAGGGTCAATGATCGAGTTGACGAGATTAGGAGAAGCTTGGAATAGGTGTTTTGGCAGCGAGGAGACAGACATGGATAGTCATGAATCCCTCTGATTTGATTGTAAATCAAGAGTTGATGTTGAAGTCTGCTTTCTGTATAGAAAGGCTTGTTGATGAGGAAGTAGAAAAGAATTCACTGGGCCGAAAGGAACCAACCCAAAGCAAGTCTGAATGGCACTACCTTCCAAACAATCGATAATTTGGAAGTGTTTCATATGACACAAAGTGTCAGTACCTAAAAGAAGGTCGATGTCATCGACCGAATCCCCATAAGGGCCCACAAAGGACTTGTCAGCCACATTATGTTTTAACGAAATGCGACTAATGGCTGATGCTAACCCTTTAACCGCAAACCCAACATCCAAAGAAGGGTCGACCAGAACCGGGGTTCGAAAGAAGGAATTGCAGCAGCAATTTATATCTAGGTCGACTAGGTACGATGCGCGTTCTTCTTCTCCAATGAATGTTTTTATAGGATTTTTGATTATAGGTAATTGTTCACAGTTGATTCCGGGTTTAGTAAGCGAGCCAGCATATGTTCTCTGTGATCCCAAGTCTATAAGAGAACGAATAGGAACTGACTTGTTATTGTGCCTTGCTATTATGGTTATTGTAGGCAGAATATGTGAAGCTGATGATTGCCCAGTGTTAATACAAAGATGATTACTAACATCAGCTTTATTTCCTTCATCAGCATTTTCTTGACGAGAATGCTCCCTGTTTTGATTAGTGGTTCCAGCGGAACAGAGAGCGGCTAGATGTTTACGGCTCTTACATTTATAGCAAGGATACTTTAAATTGAGTGTTTTAGCCGGGCATGTATCTGCCATGTGCTTTATGCTGGAACAGTTACAGCACATGTTTAATGCTACACATCTGTCCCTTTTTGATTTAGGGTTTACGTAAACCGTGCAGTCAGAGAGGTAATGGTCTCCATTGCACAGCTTACACTTGACTTCCCTTGAAGATTGATTCGAATTTGAATTAGAATTTGATTGAGGTTCAGAGGAGAAAGTTGTTCTTTTTAGAGAGCCACTACCTTTTGAAGTGTTGAAAGTATGACTCTTCTGATCAGAGGGTCTCCTCTTCTCCCTTTTGAAGTTCCCTTTGGAAGATGATTTAGTTGATGAGAATGAAGTTGAGGTCTGAGAGGTGCGAAACCTCAGCATTGTTTGAATTATCTGATTATGCTCCTTAAAAATCAGATTAATTGACGGATATTGTTCCTTAGTCGCCAGCTTCAACTCTCTTAAAAATGAGAGAGGAAGTTTATCAACTAATATATGGCTGATTAATTTGCAGCCAGAACTTTCCTCTGGGAAGAGGTCAACCCCGAGCTCCTTGAGTTCTTTTAGATGAGCCCGAACCTTTAAAATAAAGGATCTGACTGTTTCAAGTTGCTTCCCGTCCAGAGGCGGTGATGAGTCCAGTTCATGGAAAATAGAATCAATAATGAAGGCCTTGTCCAAATAATGTTCTTTTAAAATGGACAAGGCAACTTCATAGTTCTCATCCGTACCCGTCAAATGCTCAATGTCTCTGAGAGCATATCCCTTTAAATGGGACTTGAGATACTGCAACTTAACAGCTTGTGACAAGTCCCTCCTCCCCCCATACACATTATTGAACTCCTGCAGGAAGGAACGAAAGGAGTGCTTTCTCGCCTGAAAAATCTCCGCATTTTAGGGCTGGGATCTTCAGGCTAAAAGGCTGCATGGGAAAAGACTTGGAGTGTTCACAGCATGTTTTGTTCGAATTTGAAGCTGTTCTCTCATTATCAGAAAGGGCATCAGAAGATCTTCGAGACTTGATTTCATATCCATATTCGACTCTTAACAGTTGGAGAGCTTGAGCCACTTTTATGTGGTAAGCATCAGTAGCGGAAATCTCTTCGTCTAGAAGCGATTGGTCGAACTTGGTGTACTCAGCCCCTATTAATAGGTTTTCGATCAGAGTATCTTGAGCTTTAATGTCCGAGATAATCGAGGTCACCTTGTCGAAAATTGTTTTGATAACAACAGGGTCGATGAGGGTAGGTGACTCTGTATCATCACCTTTTTCAGGAAAATGTTTGCAGCATAGAGTAAGCTTTCTTCTTAAAACACCCCTTTTCATGCGAAGGGGACTTAGCTCACCCTGTAATGTTGCTTTTAAACTAGCTGTTGTTTCATCCGAAGAAGACGCAGGTCTTTCATTTGAGAACTCCTCTGTGACCTTTAAGTCTAAATCGTTTAATATATCCATAGTGAATAAATTATATTATATAAATTATATAAACAACAGGCTACTAAAACAATCTAATAAACCTAGGAAATTAACTGCGCAGTAGTAGTTGATGAAGGACAATCTATGCGCAGCTGTACAATTCGAGAGTTCCTAACGCACAATGGAGAGCAGTTGTAGTTGTTAAATCTCAACCGCCTTGAAATAAATGAGAAAGTCCTCACAGGAAAATATCAATAGCGCAGAACAATGTTACATAAAGCAATTGCGCACACGTGAAGCAAACAAAGTCAATTGCGCACGTATAAGTTGACTGCGCACACGTGAAGTAACTGCAAAGTCAATTGCGCACGAGAAAACAAGCACAAAGTCAATTGCGCATGTATAAGTTGACTGCGCACACGTGAAGCAAATACAAAGTCAATTGCGCACGTATAAGTGTACTGCGCACACGTGAAGCAACTGTAAAGTTACTGCGCACACGTGAAGCAAATACAAAGTCAATTGCGCACGTATAAGTGTACTGCGCACACGTGAAGTAACTGCAAAGTCAATTGTGCACGAGAAAACAAGCACAAAGTCAATTGCGCACGTATAAGTTGACTGCGCACACACGTGAAGCAAATACAAAGTCAATTGCGCACGTGAAAACAAGCACAAAGTCAATTGCGCATGTATAAGTTGACTGCGCACACGTGAAGCAAATACAAAGTCAATTGCGCACGTATAAGTGTACTGCGCACACGTGAAGCAACTGCAAAGTCACTGCGCACACGTGAAGAAAACACAAAGTCAATTGCGCACATATAAGTTGACTGCGCACACGTGAAGCAACTGCAAAGTCACTGCGCACAGATGAAGCAAACAAAGACAATTGCGCACGTATAAGTTGACTGCGCACACGTGAATCAAATACAAAGTCAATTGCGCACGTATAAGTTGACTGCGCACACGTGAAGCAAATACAAAGTCAATCGCGCAAAAATATGTCAACAGCGCAGAAAAATATCAACTGCGCATGAAAAAACTGCACAGCAGCGTCAAAAGCATAAAAAATGTCAACAGCTCAAAAAAAATATTATATAGCGCAGAAAAATATCAATAGCGCAGAAAAATATCAACCGCGCAGAAAAATATCAACTGCGCCTGAAAAAAACCGCACTGCAGAGTCAAAAGCACCAAAATATGTCAACAGCGCAGAAAAATGTCAACTGCGCATGAAAAAACTGCACAGCAGAGTCAAAAGCACCAAAATATATCAACAGCGCAGAAAAATATCAATAGCGCAGAAAAATATCAACTGCGCCTGAAAAAAGCTGCACTGCAGAGTCAAAACACAAAAAAATGTCAACAGCGCAGAAAAATATCAATAGCGCAGAAAAATAACTGCGCCTGAAAAAACCGCACTCTAGAGTCAAAAGCACAAAAAAATGTCAACAGCGCAGAAAAATATCAACTGCTCATGGAAAAACACAGCAGAGTCAAAAGCATAAAAAATGTCAACATCGCAAAATAATATCAATAGCGCAGAAAAATATCAGAGAAAAAAGCACAAAAAAAATGTCAACAGCGCAGAAAAAATCGATAGCGCAGAAAAATATCAATAGCGCGGAAAAATATCAATAGCGCGGAAAAATATCAATAGCGCGGAAAATATCACACTGATTCCGCACCGGCACCGACAGCACTGCACCGTTTTTGCACCGCCCGATACTAGTATCACCGATAGCACCGCACCGTTTTCGCACCGGCCCGATACTAGTCTCAAGGATAGCACCGCACCGTTTTCGCACCGGCCCGATACCAGTTTCACCGGCAGCACCGCACCGTTTTCGCACCGGCCTAATACTAGTTTCACCGACAGCACCGCACCGTTTTCGCACCGGCCCGATACTAGTCTCACAGACAGCACCGCACCTCTGTACCCTAAGGTCCCTTGGGTGCTTCGATAGAATTGGTATGAATTCGAATTGTCGATATATATTTTTACCTTAAGATATTTTAATTTCGCCAAGCCCAGGATACTGCAATTTATTAAAATTGTATATTTTAATCATACATATACGGTATATAATGATTTTAAAGAATGTAAACTATTTGCAGAAAACGAAAAGGTTTACATATGACAAAATAAAAGTTTCGAAAATGTTAAAATTAAATTGTCATCAATTTCAACGCATAGTTAGTTTAGGAAGAATTGTCAAAATTTCGCAAAAGATAAACCCAAAATTTGATAGATAAATGAAAATGTCACCAAAAGAGTTATATAAGAACAAAAGGGACTTACTTGAATGTAATATTAGTCTTTAAATCCAGAAAGTTGATTCGAAACTTTTATGTCTCGAGGGTTGATATTTCCAGTTCGTTAATCAACCTTCCAATTATAGGTAAATCTTTTACGTACGAAATTCGAAATTTGGTAGTCTAAAAAAGTGAAGTTTAAATCGATGATTTAAGATTAAGAAGTAAACAAATATTTCACTTTTTCAAAATTAAGTTGCAATAACCTTTTGATCAGAGATATCAACTTCTAATATTAACGTAACGAAATATTTAGTTTTAACACAGATTTAAATTTAGATTCCACTTCACAAGTCAATACGACTTACTTCCATGAACGAAAAAAAATATCCAAACGTAAAAAAAGGCAAAATCATTCTTTCTTGGTTAGCATCCAATTCTGTCGGTCTTGTTCTTTTTCACTCAGTTGGGAAACAAATTCCATTTTTAATACATAGGATACCGTTACGAAATCACGACAATTCCCTTTCTTTACTTTAGATTGAATTTAAGATTAAATGAGTTGATAAATACTTTATAAAATTACGATCAATATACAATATAATTTCAAATTCAATAATATATATATATATATATATATATATATATATATATATATATATATATATATATATATATATATAATAACATAAAAAAAAAAAAAAAAAAAAATAAAAAAAATATTTCTTTACATTTGTATGTAATGTTATAATAATAATAAATAATATAAATAATAAGAGGTATATATATATATATTCTCATACTCATAATAATAATAATAATAATATATATATATATATATATATATATATAATAATATGTATATATATAATATAATAACTCTTATAACAAATTATAAAATATTAATAAAAAGTATAACAAAATAATGTTGTAATATATATATATATATATATATATATATATATATATATATATATAATAATAATAATAATAATAATAATAATAATAATAATAATAATAATAATAATAATAATAATAATAATAATAATATATATATATATATAAAATATATATATATATATATATATTATGAAACCCCACAGGAAATAAAACAAAATAAAAATTACAAAAACCACGAACTAAACTTTCGAGAGGACATACCACCTCTCCTCATTCAGGCTCGTAACTAAAACTTTATTAAAATTAAGGACAAAATAGTTTGTTAAAATAGTTGGTTGTTTAAGTGATGTTATTTAGATGTTTCATAAAATAAGATTTTTGAAAAAATTTTAAAAAATTGGTAATAGCATGAAGGCATAAACATTAAAAAACATTAAAAGTGGCATTTACATTCTTAATTAAAAAAGATTCTAATAATTGTCTTTTGTGAGTGTCTATCACGGGAGATATCAGTTCTATATTTGCAACATCGATTCTGTGTTCCTTTTCTTCTCTATGCTTCTGCAGGGATGTGTTATGGTCACAAATTTTTAGGGAGTAAGAATGCTGGTATTGCCTTCTTTTCAGATCAGAAGTTTCTCCAATATATAAAGAACTACAATCTTTACAAGGAACTTTATAGACACCAACATTTTTAAATTCTGAATCATCAAATTTTTTACTTTGTAGAAATTTTTTAGCAGTGTTGGGGACACTAGAAACAAGCTTAAAATCTTTAGGTAAGTATTTCTTAAAATTGTCAATTGGAAAAGGCACTATTATCACTATTATCAGTTGCAGGTTCAACAGTGGGAGGTGAAAAATAAAACTTCCTTTTTGCTGCATGAAGAGCCTTATATATAAAGGATTCAGGGTAACCTAGATTTTTAAAAACATTCTTAACATATTCTATTTCCATATCTAGATAATGTGGACTGCAAATTCGTAGAGCCCTTAAAAAGAACCCCATCACAACACCGTGTTTCACAAAATCAGAGTGACAAGAGAGCCAATGAACATAATTATCCATGTATGTCTACTTTCTATATATATATATATATATATATATATATATATATATATATATATATATGTATGTGTGTATAAATAATATATATATATATCTTTAAATATATATAAAAATAAATATATATATATACATATATACCTATATATATATCTATATATATATATATACTATATATATATATATATATATATATATATATATATATATATCTGCTATGTATAATTTCTATATATATATATATATATACTATATATATGCGTGTGTGTGTGTGTGTGTGTATGTGTATGTGTATCCCATCCTTCTATTTTTCTCACAAAACAATTATTCCATTATTGTTTCCCATTGAATGAGATTCATTGATCAAATGAGATAAAAAAAAAAAAAATAAAAGAGTTCACTCTCCACTAATTAAAATGATAAGAGAAATCATATTAAATAAGATATTTTAAATTATATATATATATATATATATATATATATATATATATATATATATATATATATATATATATATATATATATATATATATATATATATATATATAATATATATATATATTTA
>JABUQX010056257.1:12500-17191 GCA_015478945.1 Trachelipus rathkii | reverse complement strand
TATCTTTCACTCACATCCTTATTCTATCTTTCTCACTCTATCTATCTATATGTACTATACTATATATATATATATATATATTATTATAATATATATAATTATATTTTATATATTATATTTATTAATATTATAATATATATATATATATTATAATTAATATATATATATATATATATATAATAATATACTATATATATATATATAATTTATTTATTTTCCTCCTATCACTCCCAGATTGGGGGTGAGGTGCGTAGAATAATACACTGTAGCAGAAAAGTAGTAGAGAAGAACTATGACGCAAGTCGAAAAAAACTCTCTCCCTTTTACTGTCCATAATAATTTATATCCCACTTGTGAAGAAATCGTAAGCAACGGATAAAATTTCATCCTCAGATAGCTTCACGAGACCTAACGAAAGACCTCTAAATGGTGGCTTCGTAAATGTGGGTGATTCTAATTCATCTGGAAAAGCCTACAAACTCATACCTACACCTCCATAAACCAAGCCATTCACCTCTCTCGTTTATTACAACTATTTCCTCTCTGAGCAACTGAGCCAAACTCACATTCCTCATCCTATCAGGCAATTCTTTCGCATATACAATATAATGCAAGGCACCTTTCTCTCTATCTCTTAAATTTTCCATCATTTAACACCTCCCCATTAAACATAACTGTATATTATATAAATAATATCCCCTATACTAAAGATAATCTTTATTCATATGGACAGTCCCATCTTATTAATCTGATATCTCTTCGCCCGACATAGCCGAGGCCCCCGCATATTCATTCGTTGTGAAGTTGTCTATCATACCATTCCTAAAATTAAATAACGCAATGACATTACAACTTCCCTGCGCATTTCATCTCTCCGTGCTTATTAACACTATTAACCAATCACTTTCGACCTGACCATTTTAATTCTACATATATGAATTCTTTTTAAAGTGCATGTTTTTCATACTATTGTAATATTGATCATTGAATTCCATTCAGTTGCCTAACCACCAACATCCGACCTTAATTAATAGTACTTCGTATAATACTAGTAATCTACCTCCATCAGTTACGGCATTGTACTTCTCTACGTTAATCCTAAACGATCAATATTTAAACTATTTGAAATTGTAATAAACCTAAATACAATTTCCTACTTTTTTATTATCACCTTATTTTATTCTCAAGCATTTTGGTTCATGTAACCTCCCCTCTATGTTGGTCTAAATAGAAAAAAGCCCCATGAAAAAATTCTTTCCCAACAAATAACAAAGCAGTATAATTGATCGACTTTCGAGACTATATTAACCTTATTGAATCGAAAATATTTAGATATATACTTTACCTACACAACACTCAATAAATTACTTCAAATATAATATTCATATACAGTTCACCCTTATCCTCTTTACATTGTATATATACAGAGTACAATTAACTTAGCTCTCCTCCAATCTCTCGGAACTAATGCCTCCAATAAACGCTTTGATATATTACTCAATTTTCAATATCCATTCTAATATCACCATTCGTCCATTATCACTCATTGTTGACTATATACTATATATATACGTATTTCAAATATTACATTCCACTTAAGATTTGTCCCAAGGCTAATGAATCATTACCATTCTATCAACTTCTCAACCCTTACCTATATATATACACTACCCTCCTCCTACTAATTACCTCGTCCACAAATTATACGTATAATTACTTTATTCTTGACACCACTCAAACCCATTCAACTCGACTGTTATGCAAAATTATTTACCTCACACTCTTTATATTTAGTTGATAATAATATATATATCTATATAATATTAAATTATATTATGTAGTAAATAACTTCACTTTATCGTCTTATAGTACTATACTTCGAAATTATCTGATGTATCATAAATATTCAGAAATATCGGTCTTGAGTGATATTATATATATATATAAGAAAGTAAAGAAGAAGAAGGAGAAAAGTAAACGAGACAAAATTTATTAAACATAGAAGTAAGAAGAACAAATAAAGGATAGAAGAAGAAGAAGAATGAAATAATGATATAATGATCAAACATGATAAATGAATAATATGAAATGATAATGATAATGACTTAATGATAATTGAAATAATGATAATGATATGATAATGATTAATCGATAATTATATCATAATAAGGATGACAGTATGATCATCGTTTTCGATTAAAGGGAATGATATTGAAAAGTTGAGTTGGAGTAAGTTTCAAGGTGTAATACTTAACACATCTCTGTGTTAAGTGAATTTTACTCTTTCAATGTTTGTTTTAGAAATTCTCTCCAGCATCCATCACGACTAATTCCCAAGGAGCAATCTTCCCTTTGTAAAGTCAGCTTTATTTTATATATAAGTCAAAAAAAGGATGTGACTTCAGGCTGCTCGTGTATATACTTATTTTTGAATTAGGTTTTTATGAAACAAGCCTCATTTTGTGGAAGGTCTTGCCATTAAATGGTGGTAAATGTATGAAATAAAATATTTTCTTACTATCATTCTCTGCACACTTTATTTTCCAACGCTTTGAAAGCTCCTTTGTTTATAGAATATACAATGTTCACTTTTCTTTTTTTTTCTTCCTTATATTAACAAAAAATATCTTGACTAGCTTTGTTTTTTTTAACTTTCTAAGTTTTGCTTACATCTTCTTTCAAAGTTTCTTCTCAAGAACTTACGTGTCTTATAGTATTTATACTTTGAAACAGGCATTTAGGTAATTATGAGCTTTTGTGATTGCGGCTTTCTATATTATCAAGCTTTAACAAAAAAGAAAAAGAAGATTCAATTTCTGAAGAAGAAATTCCTTATTAAAATGGATTGGCTACGAAGGTATTAGACACGTGATTGAGAGATAAATGAAGGTTCAATGTTTCTAAAACTTACATTTGCTTTGAAATGTTGAGACACGTGATAAGAAAGATAAAAAGTCTAAAACACTTCAACTGCAAAAGGAAAGTGAAACTTTGAATAGATAAGGGAATATTCAAAAGTTCTTGGCCAATAGGTAACCTGGGCTTCCGAGATAGGTCACCGTAACTTCTCAGAAAATAGAATTAATTTAATATGGGCTTAACGGGGCTTGCGAGATAGGTCACCGTAACTTCTCAAAAAAGAGAATTTCTCGTTTGACTAATATCAAATACCGATAATTTTGTCAAGCTCTGTGTAATAATGAATAATTAATTCCTGCACTTATTTATATTTTTAAATTAGCATTTTTAATTTTAAGACACCTATGGTAGCCAAGTTGATCGTCCAGCTGATTTTGGTAAGAAATTGAGCAAATAAAATTTTTTTTTCAAAATTTAAAGAGCCACCAAACTTTTAGTCGGGTTTTTAATTTCATTATATATATATATATATATATATATATATATATATATATATATATTATATATAATTATATATATATATATATAATATATATATATATTATATATAATATTAATATATTAATATATAATATATATATATATATATATATAATAATAATATATATATATATATATATATACGATAGTTTATATATATATCAAGATATTATATATAACATATATATATTTATATTATATTATATATATAATATATATATAATATATATTATAGTAATATATATATATATGTATATATATATATATATATATATATATTATATAATATATATATATATATATATATAAATATATATATATATATATATACTAATATATATATATATATTATATATAATATATATATATATAATATATATTCAGGAAGCGGTTTACAGAGAAGCACAGGAGGCCGGGATTCCTCTAAAAAAAAAATAAAGCAACTAATGTAAGAAAAGAATTCGAAATGACTATTATACTATTAAAAATAATGTTTAAAATGTATACCAATACGATAATTTTACATAAAAAATCATTTTAATTTTCTCCCGAAACATTATTTCATAAGGAGCATTGACTGGAGGAATTAGTGTGTGCCTCTCCGTAAAGAGCGTAAGTATGATGCTTTCAAAACACTGGTTGTCATGGCAACGTAAAAGAAACCGTATTATTATTTTGTCTATTTTGAGGATTTTTCCACAAGGCCTCTCTCGAACACGTCATAAAATAACTCCTCCCAAAATTGGCAACACTTCTCATAAATAGAGTTGCCAGTTTGCAATAAATATGTGAAACAAAATAAAAATAAAGAAACTATTTTTTTTTTTAAATTAATAAAATAAAAACTTTATTTTATATATATATAATATATATATATATATATTATATATATATATATATATAATATTTATATATTTTTTTAGTATATATATAAATATATAAAATTATATATATAATATATATTATATAAATATATATATATATATATTAGACAGGAGAGAGAAGAGAAGAGGGATCAGTATGTCAAGCCATTATTGAGAGAACCATTTTTTGAAATATTAGATATATTCATCATTCAGTAGAGGCCAAGCATTCGTCAAATATTATCGGACCATAAAATTCCTTAACAGTTAGGGATCCCCTAAAATCCTCCTAGCTTCCAAAAACAAGTTATCGCTTGAGAAACCTTAGATTCTTTAATGGCCACATATGGTATCTTTTTGACAGATCATTTTTACGTAATGAATTAACCGTGATTTATGACCAAACAAATGTTAATCTCTTTCGGAACA
>JABUQX010056256.1:10000-13896 GCA_015478945.1 Trachelipus rathkii | reverse complement strand
GCTGCAAATTACTGTAAAATAAATAATATAAAGATTCAAGCTTATTTATTTATCTATAAAGAGAATTTCAAAGACTATTTAACTAATGATTCCAACAAATCCTGTGGATATACAATGACTGTGGATAATCCATCTGTCTGGTGGTATAACAGCATTTCCCTGCAGCAGCAGAGCCAATGAGAAATGAAAGCCAATGCAAGAAAGGCCAAAACTGCAGAAAGAAAAATACGAGATTAGATTTATCTTTCGGTTTATGAACAATTAATCACATTCAAAGCCATTAAGAAGAAGGAAAAAGAAGTGAAAATGAAAATATGGTAACTATTAAAGTTAGCAAACTTTTTATTAGCAGAAAACAGCTGCTTAGCAAGTAGTTTATATACAGCAGTTGTATTTGACGTTACCATTAACATCTGCAACACAGCTGAAAGGTAGTTTTCAAAGCTCAAGTTAATAAAAACTTAAGGAACAATATGACACACAAACAAGGCAAAGTGCATTGGCTTTATTAATAAATGAAACATGTCATACTCTTGATCTGAAAGTAGTGGTTAATAAATGCATGTACAGCCAAAAACGTTTGCAAACTACATTCATCCTTTCGAGCATGTGGAGCAAGTCGAGAGAACAGATATTCAATTCGATTTTGTGGAAAGTTAACATTCTTATTCTTATATTTCTTTTTTTGTATATATATATATGTAGCAAGGTTGTTACATATGAAGAAGAAGAAGATATATGTATATATATATATATATATATATATATATATATATATATATATATATATATATATATATATATATCAGTGGCGTATCTTACGGGACCGTATACCCGCAATGCGGAGGGTCCAAAAGGGCTCCAGCCTGTGGTTTCAGCTCTTCCATTGGTCAAGTTGTCGATTCAATAATATATATATATATATTGAGTTGTTATATGGTTGTATATTACATATATATTGTATTTATATATATATATATATATATACATATAGTATATATATATTAAGGATATATTGCTGGTTGCTACATATGTTGGCTATTACTAAGAATATATATATATATATATATATGTAAGAATTAGAAGCAATAGTGGGAATTTTCTGGGTATTATTTAGCTGCTTTCTAATATGACTGGAAAGCTAGAAACATATTTTAACTGTACCAAAAGGAAGCCAAAATATTTAAGCCCCAAAATTAAGAATGGTTTGATTCAAGTTCTCTCCCAAAAAGTTGAAATACATATATATATATATAGTAAGTCAGATAAAAGGTGCACAGTTTTTCTCTATAATTATAGATACTACACAAGATATAAGTAGTATCGACCAAATTAGTCAAGTTTATAGATACGTTACTATTTGCAAAGACGTATGTGGACGACCTTTCGAGCTTAAAATAAATGAAGTTTTTTTTAAGTTTCAAAAACTCCGCGACCAAACAGCTAGTAGAGTAGAAGACGAAATAATAAAAGGTATTGAAGAAAGGGGTCTGTCTTTGTCAAAATGTAGTTATGTCCGGTATTTATAGTGGAGTAAAAACAAGAATTGAGCAACGGCAACCAACTGCTAAATACACTGCGCGGCTCATAATTTAAATCTTGTCATGAAGGATGCTGTGTCAAGTATACAAGATAACATAGTTATTGTTATGATTATGGTTGAAAATTTAAATTTGTTTTTCAGCCAAAGCTGTAAAAGATGAGAACTTTTGGAGTCGTCGTCTCTGTCCTCAAAAAACTTTGTCCTAGTAGATGCATCACCGAGTTTGACTCTTGAAAGAAAGCCTCTTCTCAAGTCAATTATTTCCTCAGGTTGGGGATTTTTGGATTTTTTTGAGAAAAATATCCAAAATTTTTAATTTTGGATTTTTGATTTTTGAATTTTAGACGTCACGTATGAAATACATAATTTGTGGTAAACAAACTTTTTTAAGTTTGATTAGATATATTTTTAACTTAAATTATATTCGAGTTCAAATCTAAAAATAATGCTTATAGTCTAGTATCACACTTAAAGAGAAACATTAAAGAGGCAGGTGTTGTCAGTAATAATGATAATATATTACATCAGAAATAAAAAGAAACATGTTTGAAAACATGATCTTTTGTTGATATTTCTGAAACAGAGTAGCCTTGCTATAATATTATTATTCTAATTTTTTATTTGTATTGAAGTTAAATCACTTAAATATCCAAATAACTTAAAAAATATATATAAAAAAGCAAAAAATCAGAAAAAGAAAAACATTTTGATTCGAAAGAAAATCAAGTGAAAATATTAGTTGAAAATATAAATTGATTTTTTTCCGTGCCATCCCTGACTATTCTCATATAATGAGGTTTGCGTATTAAATATTACTCCTTCGTTTACTCGAATATTTGAAATATTTATCAAAGGCAAATGGATTGAAAATACATGAAAAATTTTGAATTTGATTTCCAGGTCGTTTTTCATACATTAATACTAGAATCTCGACTTGAATTCGAAATTTCTCCAGAACAGCAACGCTAAACTATCAAAAGCAACTACTGTACTTCATAACGCCATATTAATAGGCTTTCACATCTAAGAAATAATTTTGAAGATACAATGGCATCTGCTTCTGCTGTTGCCCTACAATGGTGTCTTGATGCCATTTTTCCAGATCATAGGTTCGCAGAACTAAACGTCATTTTGATGAGTTAGTCCAGGATGAGCGTTTATTAGATCCGTTGAGGTATTATCAAACTGCTGTATTTTACCGAACATTGGACACAATTTTTGTCCAATTAAAAAAAAGATTTGAAAGTATGAGCCATTTGTTTAGTCTCTTTATAACGCTGACTCCAGAATTTCTTTCAACATCAACAAATTAAGAATTGCAGAAAAAATGTGAAATTTTGTTATACGAATATAGAGAAGATCTCACAGAAAACTTTCCTTCTGAAATTTAAAGCTTTCGAGTGACTCTTATGAAAGACATTAGATCAAGAACATCAAAAAGAGATTTGGCAGATTTATTATTCATTGACAACTACATCATTGCGTCAAGTACACCAGGTGTTTGCATCGCGTTTTTGCTGTTCTTGACTTCACCTGTAACTGTGGCAACAGCCGAGAGGACATTTTCCAAGTTAAAATTGATAAAAAATTACTTACGTTCTACAATGTAACAGGAGAGATTAAGTGGACTTAGTATTTTAAGTGTAGAATGCAACAATGCAGAACAAATTGACATCAGAGAGGTTATTAATACATTTGCATCACAAAATGCAAGACGGCAACGGCGATTTCAGAAGTAGTAAGTAAACATGTAAACATTTCTGTTAATTATTACTATTTATAATAATGTAAATTATATATATCTATATATATATATATATATATATATATATATATATTATATATATATATATATATATAATATATATATATATATATATATATATATATATATATATATATATATATATATATATATATATATATATATATATTGTCACGTTATGGGTTTGTAATAAAATACCTGACTCCAGAAGAACAATTATATTTTCAGAACATCGAGTAAGAATAGGACCAGAGTTACAGTAGTCCGAAGAACATTGACATTAGTCACTCTGGGGTCACCATTTTGAAGCGGGTGGTAAGTGAGTTGTTCTTGAGAACACCTTCAATAGATGATTTTAGATGTTGAAAGAGAGTGAGCGTTGTTCACCGATAAAGTGGCGTTTCTTCCCGGAGGCTGCTTAGGGTCGGTCAGTGGGGCTAACAGCCTGCTGCCCCAGACGCCACAATATATATTATATATATATTATATATATTATTATATGATATTATATATATATATATATATATATATATATATATATATATTATATATATATATTATATTATAATATATTTGTGATGCAGGAAC
>JABUQX010056256.1:0-5000 GCA_015478945.1 Trachelipus rathkii | reverse complement strand
ACTGCTTTGTATCTTGGTGACGCTCGGACTTCTGCCGATAAAGTGGGAGCTTTAATCGTTGGATGGGATAGGCAGGTTCATTCCTTCTTCGACTAAATCTTTCTCTCCTCATTATCCATGGTTCGATACGTTGCTTGTTCTCTCTGGCCATACAGGCTAGAGACAGTGCGTATCGGGGAGTGGAAAAAATTCTCATCTCCTATCACTCTTCGCTAATTTTCATATCTGCTTAGAAATCGTTTTTTGCAGGAGATACTCTTCCGACGAGCAAAGGAGCTTTCATCAAAACGAAAGTTTGCGCTAACCTCCTTGGTTCTCCTACTGCAAATCTTTCTTGGCCTTTGCCAAGAACATCCTAACAACTTCTGCAAATCTGTCTTTTCCTCCTCCTTATTTCGCTCTTGATTGGTCCTGGTGCTAATTCTCCAAACTGAAAAGGGCCATCTCTTCGGCCTCCTATTTCCTCTAACTCAACCCCCCGGGACGATTCTGGCATTCCTCATCCTCCTCCTTCTACCTCTTCAGGATTGTCCTATTGCCTTTGGCCTGTGATTTACATTCGATCAGGGTGCATGGCTCCTGAAATCTACGAACGTTGGAAGGCGAGTGGCCCGGATGGCATTCCTCGCCGAGTTTAAGACATTAAGCATAAGAATATTAGAAGACAGTTTTAAAAAGCCACAATGGGCCTATCGAGACTGTCCAGTCAACCCACTAACCAAACATGCTCATGCAAATCCACAAGCACCCTAGGGCTTGTCAATTTGTTGTAACTACAAATCCACCAATTTTGCTTAGTCAAAACTAATGATATATAAATATGATACCCAAACCCTCCACATGCATTAATAACTAAGTTATG
This sequence comes from Trachelipus rathkii, assembly GCA_015478945.1. NCBI lineage: Eukaryota > Metazoa > Arthropoda > Malacostraca > Isopoda > Trachelipodidae > Trachelipus > Trachelipus rathkii. The sequence goes on along the minus strand of JABUQX010056256.1, from coordinate 4,138 downwards.
GTCACACATGCCATCTAACTTTAATAACTCTACTAAAACTAAAAACCCGCCAATTTGGCTTCCGTTCAATATATCTTTATGTATACCCAACCCATCCATAAACGAATCTAACCCTTTTTTAAATGGTTGCAATCGAGTCACCCACTCAAACAACTCCTTCTGGCGACTATTTCCAAAAATTTAACACCCTATACTGAATGCATGCTTTCTTATATCAAGATGGCATGCTTTTCTTCTTAATTTTTTATTATGCCCCCTGGTCACCTGTCCATGTTCTACTTTGAAAAATTTATTGGTCTCTGATTATCAATAGATGTAAATATTTTGTAGACTTTATTCATTTCCCCTCTGAGAAATCGCCTTTCTACAGAAAACATTTCCAACTCATTTCAGCCTTTCCTCATAGCTCTTACCCTCAAACCCAGAAATCATTCTTGTTGCTCTTACGTTGCACTCTCTCTAGCATATCTAAGTCTTTCTTTAAATAAGGGGTCCCAAACTTGTGCACAATACTCTAATACTGGCCTAACATAGCTATTATACAGTTTACTTATTATACTTCCTTGCTCTTGTAAACAACATTGCGATTTATGCCCAGCATCTTATTAGCTTTATTTCTAGCTTCCAAACACTGATTAGCTACTTTCAATTACTGCTTATAATTACACCTAAATCTTTTTCTTGGTCCACAGACTCAAAGCCAATCCCCCATTTATATCGTAGTTAAAACTTTATTTGAGTAACTAGGTGAAGAACCTTCACTTTTTACTATTAAAAATTCATTTGCCACTTTTATCTGCCCACCCAAGAAGTTATCAAGATCATTTTGAATCCTTATTAGGCATCCTTCACTATTCCTAACTGAGGTGGCCACTTAGTATCATCTGCAAACTTAGAAAACCTTGCATTTAAGTCCCTGTCTAAATCATTTATATATTTATGAAGGAACAATAGTGGCCCCAGCACTGGAAACCCTGTGGGACACCACTCTTCACCATTTCCATGATGATTTTTATTCCATTTAGTTGTACACACTGTTTTCTATTTCGCAATCACTCTTTAATCCAACATGTACCACTCCACCTATACCACATTGCAAAAACTTTTTCATCAGCCTTATGTGGGGAACCTTATCAAAAGCTTTACTAAAGTCTAAATATACAAATATCAACTGGAATTCTTCCTCTCGGTCAATGCAGTCAGTATTGTATTCCATAAATTCTAAAAAGGTTTGTCTGACATGACTACCCTTCTGAACCGTGCTGGGAGTCATACAATACCTTGTTATCTTTCTAAATATTTCTCTATATGACCTTTTCATTAACTTTCCAGACCTTTTTTCCAGAATTCTACCATATATACCATCAGGAGCTGCAGCTTTACTTGGATCATTATGATCTAATAAACGTTTTATATCTTTTTACATCAAATTCAAATTTTGTAAGTCTATTTGTTACATGTATACAAGAACTATTAGTCTCTTCCAAACTTTTATCTAATCTTTCCTCTGTAAACACTGAAGCAAAATAAGCATTGAAAATGGGGTCTGACCATTTCCTTATCTGAACTCACTAAATTTCATCAATTTTTAATTTGCGACCAATTCAGTCCATTCTTACTTTTAATTTATACAAAAGCTAAAAAACTTTCTTCAGATTTTATTACTATTTCTTGCTAATGTATTCTCTGCCTCTCTCTTTGCCTTTCTTATTTACTGGTTAAGTTCATTTTCTATTTTTCCTATAATTATCTAAATCATCTTCCCTATTACTACCTTTGAAATTTTTTAAAACATCTACGCTTTTCATTAATTTCTCTCTTATCTCTCTATTCCACCAAACAGTTTTCTCTTCGCCACCCTAATGGTTTATCTTTTAAACATACTTGACTGAATATTAACATAAAATTGCCTTAAAATGTTCCCACATGATAAACAGTTTTGGTCTTTAAACTCTTTATCCAGTTAGTTGTACTAAGCATGTCTCGAAATTTGGTTAAGTAAGATCGCCATTTCGGAAATCTAGATCTTTTTTCCTTATTACTAAAACAATTGGCAATTTGGGCCCAGATATTACATTCATATTAAATCTAATTATATTATGGTCACTAAGTCCTAAATTCTCCTCAACTCTTAACTTCATGAGGAGGGAGTGTGCTTCAGTGCTGACCGCCCTCGTTCAACTCATATTCTCTTATGTCTCATTACTAAGACTTTTCCCTCAGTGTTGGAAGCACGCACATGTTCCAGCCGATTCCGAAAAAAGGTAGCCGCTCTGATCCTTCCAACTATCGCCCCTATAGCTCTCACTGTATTCTATCTAAGATCTTCTTTGAAACCCTCCTCAACTCTTCATTTCTTAGAGTCATCTGGAATACTTCATTCACTTCTGTTCCGATCGCATATGGCTTTCGGCGCTCGCAGTCTCTGGCGATATTACTTTCCTATATCTTACTGATTTTATGGTTTTTCCGCCCTTAGGACTACGGGAGACTTGCGTGGTGGCGCCTGACATATCCAAAGCATTTGACCGGGTATGGCACGCGTCACTGCTCTCCAAGCTCCCTTCCTTTGGGTTTCCTCCTTCACTTTGCTTACTTATGTCTAGTTTTCTCTCAAATCGCTCAATATCCGGCTGTTGTTGACGGGGCGACTTCTTCTTTTTTTCTGTTAATTGTGGTGTTCCTCAGGTTTCTGTCTTATCCTCCCTACTTGATTCTTACTTTGTCATTAATGATCTTTCTAACTTGACATTTAAACTCTATCCACTCGTATGCCGATTGACTCGACCCTTCATTCTCAACTCATTTCATTCTGCTCCCTCTTTTACTTCTAGAATGCCTCTCGCCTTAAATCTTTTCCGATTCTATTTCTCGCTGAATCTGGATAGGATTTCCTGGGTGGGTCGTCTCAACCTTGTGAAATTATTCTCTTTAAAAACTCACTTCTACAAATCTCCCTCTCTAAACACCTTCCAACCTTTTTTCCTTATTTTTTCTTTCGACGCGTTTCTCTCGTCTCTCCTTGTGACAAATATAAACATCCTTGGCCTTACATAAACAAAAAAATGTCTTTGGAAACCTCACATCACACACACCGGTTGCTAGGGCGGCCTCAAGGATAACTGGGGGTTCTGTTTAGACTGCGAAACTTTTTTTCCTCTTTTCAGTTGCTTCAGCTATACAGGGCCCATCCGCCCTTGTATGGAGTACTGCTCTCATATCTGGGGAGGCTTGGTTTCACCCGGCTTTTGGATAGGTTCGAGTCAAAGGCCAAAAGACTTATAAATGTTCCGTACTTTCCAGTTCACTTGACCCTCTTATCTTTTGCGGCGCGATGTTGTGCTTTATTTCTTTTTTCTATAGGTACCAACGCAGCGGCAGTAGGTGCTCGAGGGAACTTGTCACTCGCGTTCCTCCACCTTTACGACGTCCTCGTAGCACAAGGGGTGCAGTGTCTGCGCATGAGTTTTGTGGATATTGGCAACTCCAGGATAGTTCGCTGCGTGCTTCCTTTCTTTCCAGCCACTTCTGTTCTGTGGAATTCTCTTCCATCTTCTATTTCATGCTTAATTTAATCTCCCGCACTTCAAAGCCTGCGTTGTGCTCATATGCGTAATTTGCTTTAGTTGTGTACTTCTGAGGCGTGCAACACCCCCTCCTTGAACAGGGCTCTCGGCCCGTGAGTGGTGGTGAAAACTGTAAAAAAAACAAAAAAAAAAAAAAATAAAAAAAAAAAAAAAAAAAAAGAATATATATTATATATATATATTATTATATTATATATATATAATATATATATATATTAGATATATATATTATATATATAATATATATAATATTATATATTCTATAATATATATATATATACAAGGGGGCCCCATTTCCACTTTGGCGGGGGGCCCTATGACTCTTAGTTACGCCACTGTATATATATATATATATATATATATATATATATATATATATATATATATATATATTATATATATATATATATATAATACTATATAATATATAATATATAGATATATATATATATATATATATATATTATATATATATATATATATATATATATATTATATAATCCTAACCTTTTGCTCCTTGTCTGCGGACACCAGATTTTAAGAATTGCATC
>JABUQX010056255.1:15000-28782 GCA_015478945.1 Trachelipus rathkii | reverse complement strand
GGTTAATTTTTACAAACTCTGTTTAAATTTTTAAATGCTTTGGTTAAAATAAACCTTACATTAATGTGGTTAATATATTTAATGAAGTTGGAAGTTTTATAATGCACATTACATTCCTTTTCATAATATATATACTAATTATATAATATATATATATTATATATTATTATTATATATATATATATTATAGTATATATATAAATTATAAATATATATATATATAATATATTATATATATACTATAATATTATATTATATAATATATATATATATTATATATATATACGTTGTATGTATGTTTAAAATTCTGCAATATCTTTTAAATATTATTTCAAATAGATTTTTATCCATTCATTTCTATTTACTCCATGCCATACGTCCAAAATATATTGAATCTCATCTTTTATATGTATCATTCTTTTTGTTTTTTACAGTTTTATATTTAAACAACCACTTCACGTACTTTTCCCACCGTCATGTTTTTGTTCACCAATGCTTATTGGATTAATTAGCACAAATATTTGAATAAATTAAATTTTATTTTTAACAAATTTGAACTTTCTTAATCTAATGGAATATAACCTAATCTACCCCATAATTTAACCTATGTAACCTTACCTAACTTAATTTAACTTAACCTAACCAACCTAACCTAACATAAACCTAACCTAACCTAGCCGTTACCTAAACCTAACCTAATCTAACCTACCTAACCTAACCTAACCTAAAACCTAACCTCACCTAACCTAAACCTAACCTACCCTAACCAAACCTACCACCTGACTTAATCATTACGTTACATAACGTAACCTACCCTAAGGAATCAAATTTCAAGTTAAAAATAATGATTTATGGTTACATCCCGCAAGTAGTTATTGAATTTAACAAACACTGGTTGACAAATATTTATTTGTTTTAATGTAATGTAATAAAATACCATAAGAAACATAAATACAAATAATTAAAAAATATTAAAAGAACAATCTTGAACTTTTTTTAGCACCAATACAGTTAATAAATTAAATAAATTGTTTAAAAAAATTAAAATATAAATAAAAATTAAAAAGAAAAGAATTAAAAATTTATCGAGCTTCACAATACTTGTTTAAAATTGAATTAACGTATTCTCTTTCAGTTAGGGTAAATTTTTACTTTTTCATATTAACAAACTTCAAAGAACGTTAGAAATATTTAAACATGACCCCAATGTTTTAATATAAAAATATAGCAAAACTTGATCAAGTAAAAATATCTTATACTGTATATATTTTACTGTGATAAAATCGTTCAAAATCGTTTAAAAAAATTGTAATATCGCATTAAATAATTAAATTATCGATGTACTCGTAAGTTGAAACACATTCGACGTAAAGGCGTTTTTCCATTTTGCACTTATTGCTAACGAAAATTTAGGAAAATGCTAAAAAGTCGTTCGATTATGTCAATTTTAGCACAATTTTAGTAAAATGCTAACGAAAAGTAAATTCCTAAATTCTGTTAGGTTGCTCTTTCCGTGCTTAGTCCGAATATTTAGAGAAAATGCTAACGGCAAAAATGGAAACAATAAGATCTGCGGTCCCGTAGTGTTTCGATTGATTGATGAATGTTTCTATTCATGAAATTACTTAATCTTAATTTCTTCTAAATCGATAAACCCCATCACAATAGTTGATAATTATTTGTAATAAAAAACCATTTGTTATTTTTTTTTTTCCAAACCACGTGGTTGTCATTAGACAGCGATCATATTTTGTAAACAATCGCGTCGATATATGCCGAAATTTGTGCTAAACTCGATTAGCATTTCTTATCGAATGCGTTAGCACAAATGCAAATGGAAAAAAACGCACTTAATTATTAAAGGCGTTTTTGATTTGGCAAGTTTGCTAACGAAATTTAGGAAATGCTAAAAAGTCGTTTTGTTCGATTATGTCAATTTTAGCACAAATTTAGTTAAATGCTAACGAAACGTTAGTAATTTCCTAAAATTCTGTTTAGGTGCTCTTTCCCAGTGCTTACGAATTTTAGGAAAATGAATAACAGAAAATGTAACAAATTCAGATTGCGCGTAGTAGTCTCGTTGATTTGCATGAATGTTTCATTCATGAAATTTGCTTTAAGTTGCTAATTTCTTCAAAATCGAATAAACTCATCACAATTAGAATTGATCAATTATTTGTAATAAAAACCCATTTTGATTTTTTTTAATTTTGTTTATTCCAAAACACGTGCTCAATCTAGGAACAGCTGATCAAATTTTGTTAAACAAATCGGCTCGATTATCCCGAAATTTCGTGCCTAAAACTGGATTTAGCATTCTTATCGAGACGGTATAGCACAAATGCACTGGAACGAAAACGAACGACAATGAAAGCCCTTAAAAATGACTGTTTTTAGTAGTTAGTTTTTATATTTTTATTGAAGATATTACATTTAAAATATCATGTAATCGGCTAAAAAACAAACTTCAAAGAAATTTTTTGATACCAATATTTTGTTAATATTTAAAGTTTATAGTTTTAATACAATAGTTACCTAAAGTTTATTCACCTCAGCAACTACCTACCACAATATTAAAACTCAAATAAACTCAAATTAGTAAAAAAACTTCAAATAATTTTTAAAGTCATTTTTTGTAATGAAATGTTTAGCTATAGTTTATTAATATTAGTTGGTGAGAGTATCACAGGGCTCTCTGCAGGGGATTCACTTGCCTTTGAGCTCGTGGAGCCTGAAGGGCAGTTTTTTTGTCTGCCTGGGAATAAAAACTTATATAAAAAAAAAAATATCGATATATCGGATATATCGATATTTTAAAAATATCAAATTGTTGAATACTATCGGTAAAAAATATCGATATATCGGCATTAAAAAATATCGTTTATATAATATATATATCATATATATATATATATATATATATATATTATATATATATTATATATATAATATAATATATATATATATATTATATAAACATATATATATATAATATATATATATATATATATATAGATTAATATATATATACTTATGGACAGCCCGTCCCGAATGGCTGACACCTGTATCTAAAACTGCGATAGCTACATAAAAACTAAATACATTGTGAATTCACCGACCTAAAAAATTAATACCGGCAAAAAGAAAAATATTTATTTTATTTTATAAATAATTAAATATTAATAAATTAATTAAAATAATACGGCTGAATAACATCTAACGCCTGGCATTTTGGGACTCTTGGCAGCGATATAATATATATATATATTAATATATATTATATATATTATATCATATTATAATATTATTTATATATTATATATATATATATATATTAATATATATACAATAGGTTAGGGCACGATAACGAAAAATGTTATCGCGATAACCGATAAATCGATAACGAAAAACTTATCATCGATAACCGATATCCGATGAACTTTGTGATAAAAATATCGCGATACGGCGATAACCGATAAATCGTAAATCCATATTTTTTTGTATTTCATTTTACATTTATAAATAAAATGTTAAAAAAACACCACTTTGGTTTTTAAGAAAATGCTAAAAAATAAATTTATTACATCTTCTTTTCACTTATTTTATAGATTATTAATATAAAATTTTTAGTTTTCTTTACCGACACGTACCCAAAAAAATGTGGGAATGTTGCTACTTGCTTTATGTAACTTGTAAAGCTTTGGATATCTTATTAAATAAATTTAAATTTTTTTTCCTTTGCTTCTCTGTGTTTTTTTTTAATCAAATTTTATCTTCTAATTTATGCTCTGATTTTATAGATTCTATAATGTATGTAAAAAGCCAAAGATAAAGGTTTATAAAGGATTTGAAATGAAAATCAAAAGAATTAGTTAATTACACATTTATCAATACAAAATATAAATTTACTAGATTTGGCCTCATGCAGCATTTGTATTGTTCCCCTTCATAAACCATGAAACATAAAAAAAGTTTCATTGACAGAGAATTTCCTCTTAAGCCTATGTAGATCAACTTTGCCAGAGGGAACAATTCGCTCCACCGCAGTGCTAGACGGCATTGCAGTATTGTTCTTTATAAAGAGATCAATGAGCACCTTCTCGTTGTTAAAAGCTAGGTCTGACAGGCTGTCTGTCGATTTCGCCTGCAACCACTTATTTAGAATGAGAACAGCTTTACTCTTTGATTGATCTTTGATGACGTTGACCTTGAGTTAGTCCAGTGTAATCATCAGCATCACAGATGCTTGAGTGTAGTCCTTCTCAGTTAGTAGAAGGGGGATTCCGGTAAACGAAAAACCCACCCACCCATCGGAAAACCCACCCATCGAAAAAACCCACCATCGAAAAACCCCCCTTGACCTTTTTGAGCCCAATTTTTTACCTGCTTGGACCTTTTTTTGAGCCCAATTTTTACCTGCCCCTTGACCTTTTTTGGGGCTTGACCTTTTTTTGGGCCTTGACCTTTTTGGGCAACCTGAATCTTCTCCTTACGCCTTTACCTTTTTTTTGGTCTTGACCTTTTTTGAGAACCCAATTTTTCGGCGAACCCTTTTCTATTCTACGGTACAATTTTGAGACCCCCTAATTTTTGAGAACCTTAATTTTTTGCAACCTTAATTTTTTGGGGAACCCTAATTTTAGGCAACCCTAATTTTTTTTTGGCAAACCCTAATTTTTGGCACCCTCGAGAAGCGGATGCGTCAAAACGTTGCGTCAGCAACCGTTTACCGTTTATTGTCCCTATTTTACGTCCCCTTAATTTTTCACATGGGTCAAATTTTTGTCACAAGGTAATTTTTTGGTACCCTTTGATCTTCCGTGGGTCATATTTTGGCCACGTTAATTTTTGGTTACCCTTTGGTTTACATGGGTCAATTTTGACCCCACGGTAATTTTTTTGCTACCCTTTTGGTATTCCATGGGTTCCATTTTTTGCCCACGTTAATTTTTGATCTTCCTTTATGGGCTTAGCCCTTTTTTGATGTCTTTACCTTGTTTGACCAAGATATTTCGGCCTTTAACCTTTGCATATACCATGGGTCAAATTTTGACCACGGTATTTTTTGTCCTTACTTTAGGGACTTAGCCCTTTTTGATGTTCTTAACCTGGTATTGACCATGATATTTCCAGCCTTGTCCGTCATATACATGTTGTCAATTTTGACCCACGCTAACTTAATGTCAACTTTGATGGTTCCCAATACCGTAAGAAGTATCCAGTGATGTTCTATTAGTAGTTTTCTATGATTATTCTATGAGTGCTGGGTGTAGGAGTGCCAGGTGAGTGCCAGGTTGGGAGTGCAGAGTGCATGAGTGCCAAAGTGATGCAATGAGTGCCAAGTGAAAGTGCCACCATACTTGCCAAGGTGCAGTGCCACATTAGTGCCAAACTGAGTGCCACTTTTTTACAAGCCTTTTCTAGCCTCCCTGAGCCCAATAGCCCTAATATGGGTGTCTCCCCCTAGGTAATAAGGTTGCAGAATCGATGGGTATATTACAAGTTGATAGGATGCTTCCATACACTATGAGGTTTAGTCATTTTCTACCACTGATAGCCAAATATTATATCACTATGGACACTTCATACACACATTCACTATGACACTTATAAACACTAGGACACTTATATATAAGCACTTACACTTGCCATAGCCACTTACATTAAACCCTAGACACTTACATTAAACCATTATACACTTACATTCACACCATCACACAGATACCTTTACACTTACACTCACCACACTCGATATTTTGATGCCTCAACTTTAATGCCTCAACTTTATGCCTCAACTTTGATGCCTTAACTTGATGCTTCAGCATTAATGCCTCAACTTTGATGCCTCAACTTTGAAGGTTCATCTTTTTGATGAGATGATTCTTCTTTGATGAAGTCATCTTTTGTTACCACCTATATTATGATTCATCTTTGATGAAATCATCTTTGATGGCTCATTTCTACCCTACATCAAGAACAGAGTTAATATTAATGCCTTCCCTAGTTCATAAGCTACTCCACCAGGGCGCCGCATGCGCCCTCCGCGCAAAGGACAGCCAATCCCGCACCCGCAGGTGCGACCCGCCGCGTTTCCCGTCCGCCGCGAGCGCCCGCAGGCGCGATATTTCGCGTACCCGCCCGCCGCAGGCGCCCGCAGGCGCAATATTTCCGCGTATCGCCGCCGCGTGCGTCCGCAGTCCGCAATATTTCTGCGGGAATGAAAAATATATATACATATGAGTCATTCATTTTTATTGTTCATACTTAAACATTGCAAAGTCTTTTTTAATATACTATGAGTCATTCATTCTTTATTTCATACTTAACATTTTTATTAAAAACATTTTCGCAAACATAAAACTGTAACTCATACAGACCTTTATTAACACATATATTTATTAACATTTTTTTTACTTAATACTTTTTACTTAATACTTTTTTAATTTAATAAATTTTTAAATACTTGTATGTAAGAAGAAAAAGCCAAGGTGATATAAAATCATTTTATTTTACTCAATTGTACGAACTTATTATAAAAAATTTGCATATTTAATTACCTTAAAGCAGTAAATCAGTTAAATCAATAGAGGTGTTACCTCAACAACTAGGGGGATTAGTATGCTCTTTGTTTCTACTGTGTTTTACTGCTTTAACTTTGTTTTACTGCTTTAACTTTTCTGCTTTACTGTTTTAACTTTCTGCTTTACTGCTTCAACTTTCTTGCTTTACTGCTTTAACTTCTCTGCTTTACTGTTTTAACTTTTCGCTTTACTGTTTTAACTTTCTGCTTTACTCATATATTTACTGCTTTAACTCATAGATTTATTAACATTACTTACCTTAAAGACAGTAAATCAGTAAATCAAATAGACGGTGTCATTTACCTAACACCTAGGGATAGTATGCTTTTGTTTACTGTTTTATGCTTTTAACTATTCTGCTTTTATGCTTTAAACGGCTCTGTTTTACTGCTTTAAACTATTGCTTTACTGCCTTACTGCTTTACTTGGCTTTAACTATACTGCTTTACTGCTTTAACTTTTGTTTTACTGTATTAACTCATATATTTATTAACATATGTTTCTTTTATTTTGTTTTATTATTTATTTTATTTCTTTTATTCTTTTATTGTATTTTTTTATTTTACTTTTATTATTATTTGATTTTGTTTTAATACTTTTATTTTTATCTTTTTATTTCTTTTTATTTTATTTTTATATTTTACTTTTATTATTATTTGTTTTAATTACTTGTTCCTTTTAATCCTTTCATTTTATTTCTATTGTTATCTTAATTTCTTTAACTTTTAATATTATTTTTTATTTTTTTTAAATACTTTTTATTTTTATTCTTTTATTCTGTTTTATTTTTTTTTTTAATTTACTTTAAATTAAAATTTATTTTTATTATTTTTCATATATTCTTTGCTTCTTTATTATTTTCATTTTTATTATTTTTCATTTTATTATTATTATTTTTATTATTTTTATTATTATACTTAGTGTTATTACTTCATGCGCCTATTGTTATTATAGTTTAGAACACAACATACATACACAACTTACACTTATACACACATTCACTATGACACTATTAACACACATTACACATGCCACTTACATTTACCTAAGACACTTACATTTAACACTTATACACACACACACACTATTTACTTACACTCATATACACTCACACACAGATTACTTAACACAGCACACACACACACACACACACCAACACACACACACAGATTACTTACGACCACACAGATTTTACTTAACCACTCACAACAGACTTTACTTACACTTCACACACAGATTTACTTATACACACACAACAGAATTACTTACACACACAGATTTTACTTACCACACACACAGATTTACTTACAGTTACACACAGATTTACTTCACCACACACACACGACACACCACGCACACTCACTTACACACCCACACACACGCACACTCACTTACACACCCACACACGGACATTCACTTACAACAAAACGTATAATTTTATTAAAACATTTTATGTTTTAATTAAACACGTACATTATATTTACTCATTCAAATATAACTAAATTATTCAAAGTTTCTTAAACTTCTATAATAAATACAAATCATTATCTTTGAACAAAGAATTTATTATTAACTGTTATACTTTTTTTTTACATTTTTATAACTAACAAGTTTTTAAATAACTTTTAGTAACAATTTTTATGAATTTTTAATTTTAAAACATATTATTTTAGTACCTTAAAGATCATATAATGCATTAAAATAATTCTCGACGCAATCACATATACGAGGTCATATAGAGATAAGAATTACTCCACTCACAAGAAAGGTAACATTTCCTTCTTACCTGCGTAAAGGATCTTACCGATCCCGCATGTTTCAGTTTGAAATATACTTTATAAATAATAATATTGATTCTCGATTCTTGTATATACTAGGGGAATTACCTTTTTGGACCTGGTATTAGCTTAAATCCGTCTTCGTGAAACAAAAAGGTTTATTACCTAAATTAGCCTAAATATTAGGCCTACGTAGTTATTGCACCACATTATACAGAAAAAGGGGTCAGTTTGAATATATTTTGACCTGGTATTAGGCCTAAAATCGCCCTGGGTCACAAAACGGATTACGCCTACTAAATTTAGGGCTAAAGTAGTTATTTCAAACCATTTTACAGAGAGAGGTCAGTTTCGTATCTGTAACGAGTGGGGTTGTTTGCTGTTTCTCGTGTTGGATTTGGTCCAAATGTACAATAGATAATAATAAACAAAATCCAAAATTATTAAAAAAACTTTGAAATATTTTTATGTTAACATCCCACGTATAATGTAAACGAAAGTGAAAGAAATTGTTATTTTATTTAATAAAAATTATCGACTGATAAGCATAAAATACATGTTATGTTAGCAGAGAAGAACTTGTTTTGTTATTTTTATACTTATTACATCGCTAAAGATGATGAAAGCAGTAAGTCAAAAGAACAAAACGTGGCATAGCTTGGTGTAGAGGGGTGCTTAGGGCGGCTGACTTATACTGATTTTCTGATTTATGCTCTTAAGGTACCGTTAACAATTTATTATGCTTTTTATTATACCTTTCATCGAATCTTTACTAAAAGTTATTTATATACTTGTTAGTTATTAAATTTATAAACAAAAAGTATTAACAGTTAATACTAAATTCTTTGTTTCAAGATTAATGATTGATTTATTTAGAAGTTTTAAGAAACTTTGAAATAATTTTAGTTATATTTGAATGAGTAATATAAATGTACGTGGTTTAATTAAAACATAACATGTTTTAATAAATTATACCGTTATATGTGTAAGTGAATGTGCGTGTGTGTGTGGATGTGTAATTGAGTGTGCGTGTGTGTGGGTGTGTTAAGTGAGTGTGCGTCCTGTGTAGTGTGTGTGATGTGTGCTAAGTAAATCTGTTGTGGACTGTAAGTAAATCTGTGATGTGTGGTAAGTAAAATCTGTGTGATGTAAGTAAATCATGTATGTGTGTGTTATAAGTAAATCTGTGTGTGCAGTGTAAGTAATACTGTGTGAGTGTAAGTAAATCTGTGTGTGTAAGTAAATCTGTGTGTGATTGTGTGTGTGTGTGTGTGTGTGGGTGTGTGTGTGTGTGTAAGTAATCTGTGAGCTGTGAGTGTAAGTAAATCGGGTGTGAGTGTAAGTAAATCTGTGTAAGTAAATCTGCTGTGTGGTGTGTATAGTGTAAATAGTAATGGCCCAAGGATCAATGGGAAAGTGGCATAGCTGAATGTGTTGTATAAGTGTCATAAGTGACATGTGTAGATATCAAGTGTAAGTGTGTGTATGTATGTGTGTTCTCACCAGATTGATAACAATTAGAGCAGCGATATAATAGATGTAAGTATAAGGATTAAAATAAAAAACAAATAAAATAATAATAAAAAGTAAAAATAATAAAATAAAATAATGAGAATAAAAGAATATGAATGAAACCTTAATCAATAATAATAAAAGTATATAATAAAATAGAAAGCCAAAACAAAAAAAGAATAAAAATAAAAAGTATTAAAACAAAATAAATAATAATAAAAGTAAAAATAATAAAATAAATAAAAAGAATAAAAAGATAAAATAAAAGTATTAAAACAAATAAAATTGTGCTTCGGATTAAAATTGTTTACAAGGATTGTAGATACTAGGATTGGAAGTATTGTTAAAACAAAATTATAATACGAAGAATGGGAAAATAAATAAATACAAAAATAAAAGAATTAAAAAGAATAAAATAAAAAGTATTTAAAACAAAATAAAAGAAAACATTAATGTTATAAATATATGAGTTAAAGCAGTAAAAGCAGAAAGTTAAAGCAGTAAGCAGAAAGTGTTAAAGCAGTAAAGCAGAGATATAAAGCAGTAAGAGATAGTTAAAAGCAATAAAACAAGTATTGCATCACTTTATGCAGATAGTTAAAGCGTAAAATCATTTTAAAACAAAGTCATACTAATCCCCTAGGTGGTTAGGTAATAACACCTCTAATGTGATTTTACTGATTACTGCTTTAATTATGTAATGTTTTTAAATATTAGGTGAAAGTAGTAAGACATCTGAAAAAGCAAAAGTGAAAACAGTTAAAGCAGAAGTTAAAAACATGTTAAAGCGAAAAGTTTAAAGCAGTAAAGCAGGAAAGTTAAAACAGTAAGCAGAAAGTTAAAACAGTAAAGCAGAAAGTTAAAGCAGTAAAACAAGAGTTAAAGCAGTAAAACAGTAAAACAAAAGCATACTAATCCCCCCCCTAGGTGTTAGGTAACACCTCTATTGATTTACTGATTTACTGCTTTAAGGCTATGTAATGTTGATGTTTTTAGTAAAATTTCGTACAATTGTAGTAAAATAAAAAAGTTGATTTTTATATCAGGACACTTTGGCTTTTTCTTCCTTACCATACAATTTTGTAAAAAATCTAATAAATTTAAAAAGTATTAAGTAAAAGTATCTAAGTTTAAAAATTTAGGATATATAAATATATGGGTTAAATAATAGGTCTGTAATGGTTACAGTTTTATGTTCACGAACAGTTTTTAATAAAAATGTTTAAGTATGGAAATAAAAATGAATGACTCATTAAGTATTATTTGAAAATAAAAATGTTAAGTATGAAATAAAAATGAATGACTCATTTATATATATTTCTCATTCCGCAGGAATTATTGCGTCTGCGGACGCCACGCGGCGGCGGATACGCGGGAATATTTGCGCACCTGCGGGCGCTCGCGGCGGGCGGGTACGCTGGGATATGGCGCCTGCGGGCGCTCGCGGCGGACGGGAACGCGGCGGGTCGCACTGCGGGTGCGGATTGGGCTGTCTTTGCCCGGAGGGCGCATGCGGCGCCCTGGTGGATAGCTTATGAACTAGGAAAGGCATTAATATTAACTCTGTTCTTTAATGTAGGGTAGAGATGAGCCATCAAAGATGATTTCATTAAAGATGAATCATCAATATAGAACGGTATCAACAGATGACTCCCTCATCAAAGATGACGTCATCAAAGATGACCCATTCAAAGTTGAGGCATCAAAGTGAGGATAATGCTGAGGCATCAAAGTTGAGGCATCACAATTGAGGCATCAAAGTTAGGCATTAAAGTTGAGGGATCAAAATATCGAGTGTGTGAGTGTTAAGTGTAAGTGATATCTGTTGTGATGGTGTGAAGTAAGTGTAATATGGTTTAATGTAAGGCTATGGTTTAATGTTAGTGGCATATGCAAGTGTAAGTGCTTATAAGTGTCCTAGTGTTTATAAGTGTTAGTGAATGTGTTGTATTCATAAGTGTCATAGTGAATATATATATTGGCCTATAAAGTTGGTAGAAAAATACTAAACAATAGTAGGAAGCATCTAGCACTTGTAATATACACCAATCGGATTCCTCATAACTTATTACCTAGGGGTTAGACACCCATATTAGGGCTATTCGGGGATCAGGGGAGGTTAGAAAAGGCTTGAAAAAAGGGCACTCAGTTCACTATGTGCCACTCACTTGGCACTATGTTGGCACTCACTGGCACTCATTGGCACTCACTTGGCACTCATTGGCACTCTTGGCACTCACCTGGCACTCACCTGGCACTCACCGGGCACTCATAGAATAATACTCATAGCACACTAATAGAACATCACTAGATTACTTCTTACGGTGATTGGGAAACCATCAAAGCCATCAATTACGCCGTTTGGGTCAAAATTGGACCCATGGTATATGGCAAGGTCAAGGCGAAATATCATGGTCAAACAAAGTTAAAGACATCCAAAAAAGGGCTAAGTCCCTAATGGAAAGAACAAAAAATTACCGTGGGTCAAATTGACCATGGTATATGGCAAGGTTTAAAGCCGAAATATTCATGGTCAAACCAAGGTAAAGACATAAAAATAGGGCTAATTCCATAAAGGAAGATTCAAAAAATTACCGTGTGGCAAAAATTGACCCATGGAATCTGGCAAGCCAAAAAATTACCGTGGGTCAAAAATTGACCCATGTAAGACCAAAGGGTAACCAAAAATTAACGTGGGCCAAAAATGACCCACGGAAGATCAAAGGGTATCCAAAAATTACCGTGGGCAAAAATTGACCCATGGTCGAAAATTAGGGGGACGTAAAATAGGGGACAATACGTACACACTTGTTGCTGGGACGCAACCGTTTGGCGCAACCCCTCTTCGAAGGGTTGCCAAAATTAGGGGTTGCGGAAAAATTAGGGTTGCCGAAAAAAATTAGGGTTGCCAAAAAATTAGGGTTGCCAAAAAATTAGGGTTCTCAAAAAATTAGGGTTCTCAAAAAATTAGGGTTCTCAAAATTGTACCGTAGAATAGAAAAGGGTTCGCCGAAAAAATTTGGGTTCTCAAAAAGGTCAAGACCCAAAAAAAAGGTAAGGTAAAAAATTCAGGTTGCCCAAAAAGGTCAAGGCCCAAAAAAGGTCAAGGCCCAAAAAGGTCAAGGGCAGGTAAAAAATTGGGCTCAAAAAAGGTCAAGGGCAGGTAAAAAATTGGGCTTCAAAAAGGGGTCAGGGTGAGGGTTTTTCGGATGGGGGTTTTTCGTGGGTGGGTTTTCGCGGTTGGGGGTGGGTTTTCGTTTCCGGAATCCCCTTCTACTACTCTTTCTCTTCATGTCCTCTTCCTCGCTGTGCTGGTTTTGCTTGGCGTTCTCGAGTTTGGTACGCCGCAATACCTCTTCCACCTTCTTCTCCATCAGGGCCTTCACCTCTGACGTTTTGGTCATTGTTTCTTCAAATGCCCTCATCCTCATCAGGCGAAACTTAGGGTGGAAAGCAGTTGCCAGAAGGTACTCCTCATCTTCAAAGGTGCTGGCAGAACCTCGTGTCTATGACGGTCAGGCTTGCGGGTTAATGACCAGGGAGTCGCCAGAACTGGAGATTTGGGCATTCGGTCTTCAAGTCAATCAGCTTTTCTTGGTCACAATGAAGGTGGGGATCAGGCAGCCCAGGTAATTGCACTGTTTCTCCCCTTGGATTTGATCCAGTGCAACGGCCGACTCGGTTGCCATGGGACCTGATAATTGGAAAAAGAAATATATATTTAACTAGTTTTAAAACTGGAAGCTTACTCCTGCACTACTTAAAAATAAAACAGATATAAAGCATGAATAACGTCTCGCTATATTTAGTTTTATTTGCCTTAGGCATGTATTCTGGACATAATGCATATTATATATATATATATATATAATTATATACCACACAACCCAACCCCTAACCAATCAACAACT
>JABUQX010056255.1:0-12500 GCA_015478945.1 Trachelipus rathkii | reverse complement strand
ACTATCGAAAAAATATCAATATCGATATATATCGGTCCTCTTTCGGCAGTCCCCTTAGTTTTTTCGTCTGCTGAGAGGACGCATATGCCCTTAGATTGGTGAAGTCCGCTCTCAGAAACAAAAAAAAAACAAGAAATATAGTATATGCACGTGAACTCAAGTCAGTAATACTCCACAATTACCATAAATTTAATTTTTTCTTTTTATTTATTTATGTACATTTTAGTCTTTACAATCAAATTGTTCAATAAGTTAAAAAAAATGATTGGTTAATGGTAGCTCAGAACGGCTTCCCCCCCGATTTTTTATATAAAATCACATGATATACTCAAAAATAATAATGAAGAATAAAAAAAATGAAAATGACTGACGTCTCTAGGAAAAAAAGTTACTGCCTCTCAGTTTGAATTTTCCCAAGGGTTTCTTAATATAAAAAGGGTATTAGTAGACAGAGGGTTGTTCCCCGATTTTTAATGAAATCACAGGTATACTTTAAAAAATATAATGGCAATAGGTGAAAATGAAAATCGGCAGTCTCTTTAGGAAAAAAAGTTACAGCCTCTCAAAGTTTAAAATTTTACCATAGACTTTGTTATAAAAAAAATTAGTTGGCCTCATGCTCGTTTTAGGGCCATCCTAGTTCGGGATATAAGATTTGTTAATTCTACATAGATTTTCTCTGTGTATACCTAATAAAACGTATCACTATCTGAACTAGAGGGCCTGAAATGAGACCTAACCTGGAACAATAAATATTGAAAAGTCTATGGGAATTTAACAACTTTGAGAGGCTGTAACTTTTTTCCTAAAGAGCGACGATTTTCGTTTTCACTATACTTCATTATTATTTTTTTAGAGTATATCCTGTGATTTTCGTGAAAATCGGGGGTGACATGCCTCTGCTCTACTATTACCAAATAAAATTTTAAATCACAGGATATACTCTGAAAAAATAATAATGAATAAAAAAATGAAAATGATTTGTCTTTAAAAAAAAAAATTTAGTCTCTTAAAGTTTAAAATTTTCCCTATAGGCTTTCTTACAAAAAAAATTAATGGGCCTCAAGCTCATTTTAGGGCCATCCTAGTTCAGATTATGATAAGATTTGTTAAGTATTCACAAAGGGTTTAAAACCAAAACTTTTATCATGTGGGAATATTTTAAACAAATTTTAATGAATATTCAGTCAATATGTTTTAAAGATAAACTCATTAGGGTGGTGAAGAGAAAACCTGTTTGGTGGAATAGAGAGATAAGAGAGAAAATCAACGAAAAGTGTAGATGTTTTAAAATATTCAAGGGTAGTAATAGGGAGGATGATTTAGAAAATTATAGGAAAAATAAAAATGAACTTAACCAGTTAATAAGAAAGGCAAAGAGAGAGGCAGAGGGCCTGGTTTTGAATTGGCCTCGCAGTCTATATTTATTTTGATATTTAAATTGATTATTTTTTTCGATATTTATATTGATTTTTTTTCTTTTTTTTATTTAGTTCCATATTTATATCCATAATTTTATTTGATTTAAAAATAAAATTCATAAATTTTTTTCATTTTTTATTTATTATAAAAGGGAACTGTTGTATAATGCAATATTTACAAAAAATTTATGGAATTTAAAATTTAATTATTTTAGAGTTTTTAATTTAACAATATCCTTCAACATTTACTATTAATATTTTGAAATAATTCTATAATATTTATGTTAATGTTGTGCATTCAAGAAATAAGACAATACTAAATTTTTTTTTTTTTTGATAATTTTTAATATAAAATAGTGATGTGGGTTTGGTGGTTACCTACAACCTAAGCGGTATTTGTATGAATTTGTTTTAGTCTCAAAGTATAAATTTGGGTAATTGAATTAAAAATAGATACTTGTGTAATTGACATTAAGAAGACATTAAGAATATAGAGACAGTAAGAAGCCACATGGGCCTGTTGAGACTGTCCCAGTCAACCCACTAACCAAACATGCTCATGCAAATCCACAAAGCACCCTAGGGCTTGTCAAATTACTGTAACTAAGAATCCACCAATTTGGCTTAGTCAAAAATAATGATATATATATATATATATATATATGATACCCAAACCATCCACATGCATTAATAACTAGTTATGGTCACACATGCAGCTCTAACATTAATAACTACTCGCTAACTATAAAAAAACCGCAATTTGGCTTCGTCTAAAAATATTATATGCATACCCAACCCATCCATATACCGTATCCAACCCTTTTCTTAAATGTTGCAACGAGTCACACCTCAACAACCCTCCTGTTGGCAGACCAATTCCCAAAATTTAACAACCCTATTACTTGAATGCATGCTTTCTTCTTAAGTTTTCTTATTATGCCCCTGGTACCTGTCCATGTTCTACTATTGAAAAATTTATTGGTCTCTGTATTATCATAAGAGTAAATATTTTGTAGACTTGTTCATGTCTCCTTTGAGAAATCACCTTTCTCAGAAAACATTCCTAACTCCTTCAGCCCTCCTCATAGCTCTTACCCTCAAAACCCAGAAATCATCCTTGTTGGCCCTACGTTGCACTCGCTCTACCATATCAGGTCTTTTCTTAAATTAGGGGCCAAAACTTGTGCACAATACTGGTACTCTTATTACTGACCCTATAACATAGCTATTATACAGTTACTTTATAACTTTCCTTTGCTCTTGTTAAACAACATTGCGATTTATTATGCCCAGCATTCTTATGAGCTATTTCTTGCTTCCAAAAGCTGATTAGCTACTTTCAAATTGCTCTTATAATCCACAACTTAAATCTTTTTCTGGTTCACAGACTCAAGCCAATCCCCATCATATTGTAGTTTAAAACTTTTATTTGAGTAACCTAATTGAAGAACCTTACACTTTTTGCGATTAAAATTCATTTGCCACTTATCTGCCTACCCAAGAAGTTTATCAAGCATCATTTTGAATCTTTATGCATCCTTCACTATCCTAACTGTGGTGTGGCCACTTTTGGTATCATCTGCAAACTTAGAAAACCTTGGCATTTAAGTCCCTGGTCTAAATCATTATATATATGAGTAACAATAGTGGCCCCAGCCACTGAACCCTGTGGGACACCACTCTTCCTTATTTCCCATGATGACATTTATTGCCATTTTGTTGTACACACTGTTTTCATTTCGCAACCACTCTTAAATCCAACCATGCTACCACCCCACCTATACCACATTGCGATAACTTTCTCATCAGCCTTATGTGGGGGAACCTTATCAAAAGCCTTTGCTAAAGTCTAAATATACAATATTAACTGGATCTCCTAAGGTTCAATGCAGTTCAGTAATGTATTCCATTAAATTCTAAAAGGTTTGTCTGACATGACCTACCCTTTCCGAAACCGTGTTGGGAGTAATACAATACCTTATCTTCTAAATATTTCTCTACATGACCTTTCAGTAACTTTTCCAGAACCTTTACAACCAGAGATGTTAAGCTAACTGGTCTATAATTTCCCAAATCTTCCTTACTACCTTTCTTATAAATAGGCAAACATATGCTGTTTGTCCAGTCATCTGGTACCTCACCCAAATGTTATAGATCGCTTAAAAATCAAATACAGTGCCTTTGCAATGCTTGTGGTACTACCCTCTTTCAGAATTCTACCATATATACCATCAGGGCCTGCAGCTTTACTTGGATCAATATGATCTAATAAACGTTTAATATCTTTTACGTCAAATTCAAATTCTGTAAGTCTATTTGTTACAATGCATACAAGAACTATTAGTCTCCAAACTATTATCCAATCTTTCCTCAGTAAACACTGAAGCAAAATAAGCATTGAAAATGTTGACAACTCCTTATCTGAACTCACTAAATTTTCATCAATTTTAATTGGACCAATTGTCCTATTCTTACTTTTAAATTTATAAAAGCCTAAAAAAACTTCTTCAGGTTCTTATTCTATTCCTTGCTAAATTAATTTCTGCCTTCTCTCTTTGCCATTCTTATTGACTGGTTAAGTTCATTTCTATTTTTCCTTTCTAAATCATCTTCCTATTACTACCCTTTTGAATATTTTAAAACATCTACGCTTTTCATTATTTTCTCTCTACCTCTCTCCACCAAACAGGTTTTCTCTTCGCCACCCTAATGGGTTATCTTTAAAACATACTGGCTGAATATTCATTAAAATTTGTTTAAATGTTCCCACATGATAAAAACAGTTTTGGTCTTTAAACTCTTTATCCCAGTCAGTGGTTTGTACATGTCTCATAATTTGGTAAAATCGCCATTTTGGAAATCAATACCTAAAAGAATGCTGGTGAATACTTCCATTCATAATAGAGCAGAAAATTTACTGTTCTAAAAATAATTACAAAGGCATCAACCTATATTATAATCTGATTAATTTATTTTCTCAAGAAATAAAGGAGCCACCTCTAATATCTAATTTAAGTAATCAGGAGCTAGAGAAATTAAAAACAAATCCCCTTGTAGAATATCAATCGTGTCATAATCAAGATGTTGAGAGGCATGTAAAAGTTGTAACAGAAGCAGCAGCTTGCGTTGTTAGATTTCATCGGAGAGAGTGTCTTATAAGACAAATTAAAATCTAGAAAGCTTCTAAAAGTTATACATTATTGTAATTACAATTTTCCAGACAACTTTTTCTTTATCTTAATTGTTTGAAATATATATCTATTAAAATAAGGTAAATATTAAAATGAATATCAAATCTGAAGATGAAATAAAAGTGGAAGAATTAGACTTGGAATATGACTCTTATCAACAAGGTTTCTCAAGGTGAGAATTTTAAATAATTATAATATTATATATATTATATATATAATATATTATATATACTATATATATATATAATATATATATATAATATATATATATATATATATATATTATATATATAATTATATATATTATAATATATAATATATTATATATATATATATAATATATATATATTATAGGTATATATATATATATATATATATATATATATATATATATATATATATATATAATATAATATATATATATATATTATATATATAATATATATATATATATCAGCTACTTATCTTCTTCTTATATCAGAATAGAGTTAACTTCCTTTTGATTGTCTAATTAGTCTTCAAACTTTGATTGCACTCTCTTTATGGATCTTTGAGACACACTTTGGCTGTTGTTGGTTGTATTACATCCTGGTAAGCTTAATAAAATCCTTTTTGTTTTGTTTTTGTTTCAGATATATTCGGGCATTGAAACAAATTTCGCTTTAGCAGAAGACATTAAAAATGAAGAGCTAGACGAAAAGGCATCCATAAAGTCGGAATTGAGAGAATCAGAGAAGGAATTCATGTTAGGTGAAGAACTGGTTAACACCGTCATCATAAAAATCTTGAAAAGCTGGACTATGATTCAAAGAAATCTTTGTCATCAATACCTAATGGTGTGTTAATTTCTATCTATCTATTTATTACTATTATTAATTATTATAGGATTATTATTTTATATTTATTATTTAGAAATTCTAATATCAGCTTTTGGGCAATAGTTGCGCAGAGGAGCTTCACCCCCGATTTTATGAAAATCACAGGATATAACTCTAAAAAAATAATAATGAAGAATAGTGCAAACGAAAATCGGCGGTCTCTTTTAGGAAAAAAAGTTATTTAGCCTCCAGTTTAAAAATCCCAGAGACTTTCTTTATAAAAAAAAAATTAGTGAGGCCTCGTGCTTGTTTTAGGGCATCCTAGTTCAGATTATAAGATTGGTTAATTTTTACATAGATTTTCTCTGTGTACACCTAACAAAACTTTCATAACCTGACTAGAGGGCCTGAAATGAGAACTAACCTGGATCGATCATTATTGAAAAGTCTATGGGAGTTTTAACAACTTTGAGAAGCTAACTTTTTTTTCCTTAAAGAGAGCAACGATTGTTTGCGTCACATTTCTTCATGTATTTTTTTAAAGTTAGCTCTTATATCCTGTGATTTTCATAAAAATCGGGGTGGGTGACGGACGACCCTCGGGTAACAATTACCTGCTTTGTTTTTAATATATTTTACTTTTAAGCTTTCCAATTCACGAAATATTCTTCTTCTATAATTTCCATTTAATTTTCTTAAAACTATTCTAGAATATAATTTACAAAGAAAGTATGAGCATATTTATATTTATTGTTCCTGACCGGCTTCGTCCGTAAACCTCGGACATCTTCAGAGTTTTGATTCTAACAAATGAATGAATTAATTAAAAATTAACATATAGAGAACCCATTATGAATGAATGAATTAGCATGTCCTGAGTTTGACTGTACATTGATGTATACTGGTTACACAACTAATAGATTAACAGATGGGGCATACCAGCACCGCTTTAAACCCAGTAAAATATATGAACATTTATTCACTGAGAGTAACAAGACAACTGTACTTGATATATCAAAGTCATTTAAAATTTTATACCTCATGCGAAGATCAAAAACTAAAAATGGCTGAAGCTTATTACATAAGATATCACAAACCAGACGTTAACATAAAGTTTAACGTAATGTCCCTAGATTAAATATAATATGTGAAATGCTACCTAAAAATTAAAATTATTAATCTTAATCTTGTGAAAATAATTGTTCTTGTTAGAATCGAAAACTCTGAGGATGTCCGAGGTTAACGGACGAAGCCGGTCAGGAACTAATAAATATAAATATGGCTCATACTTTCTTTGTAAATTATTTTCTAGAATAGTTTTAAGAAAATTAATTGGAAATTAGAAAATATTTCGTGAATTGGAAACTAAAATTAAATTATTATTATTATTATTATTATTATTATTATTATTATTATTATTATTATTATTATTATTATTATTATTATTATTATTATTATATTATTTATGTTGGATGGTGAGAAATTGAAACAAGTACCTGAGTTTAAATATTTAGGTAATATCTTAGATGAAAAGGGAGTGGATGATGCAGAGTGTAGTAGGAAAGTTGTGAATGATAAGGTTTCTGGTGCAATAAAACCTTGGTGGATAGAAAGGGACTAGTCTTGAGGGCGCTAGGTTTGCATGAGGTGTGTTTACTATTATTGATGTGTTAGGATATTAAACTATGATGTGGAATAAGAGGTATAGATCTAAGGTACAATTTGTTTAGATGGCAATCTTGGTGGCGTTTTAGGTTTGTGAGGAATGAATGTAATGGGGAGTTATGTGGTGTGAAGAAAGGAATGAATGTAATGGGGAGTTATGTGGTGTGAAGAAAGGAATGAATGTAATGGGGATTTATGTGGTGTGAAGAAAGGTGTATATGAGAGAATAAGCGAAAATGTATTAAGATGGTTTGGTCGTAATGGAAAGGGTGAATGATAGTTGGTTGGTAAAGCAGATGTATAGTATTGTTTGTGCTGGGAATCGACCGGCTGGGAGACTGAAGAAAAGGTGGTTTGAGTCAGTAAAGGAATGCAAGTTTGGCAGGGGCAAGAAGAAAGGTGCATAATAGAGGTGAATGGTGAATGGCGGGGTTTTTGTGAGGTTTTATGGTTGTGGACCTGGCTCAAGGAATGAACCCTATATTGACGAGATACCACAGTGAGGGTCCGTCGCTGTCTTGTGATGCCCTATGGTGAATTTATTTTTGACCAACGAGTTCTCACTTATGGGTAAGGGGGGAGGGACTTTCCTTTCGACTTATGTCATGTTCTACTACTTTTCTGTTTCCAGTGTTTGTTCATCTCCCCTCCAATCTGGTGATATAGGAGGTAGATGATGAAGATATTATTATTATTATTATTATTATTATTATTATTATTATTATTATTATTATTATTATTATTATTATTATTATTATTATTATTATTATTATTATTATTATTTATAGAAATTTAAGAGCCTGAAAAATGTTTCTTCCTTGTTGAAGAAAGTAAGTGAAAAATGTTCAGAGGCAAATTTTGAATCAGATGAAGAAAGATTCTTTGGCAAACTTGTGAAATCGAAATTTCCTTTGGTGACTCTCAAGAAGTTAAGTGATAAGGAATTGAAGGTAATTTTGATTTAAGCATTGCTAGTTTGAAAAATAATTATTATTTTTATTATCATTATTATCAGCTGCCCCTTAGTTCCCCAGAACTGGTTGTGGGGTGCGCAAGCATGCACCAGAAATCTGAGGCATGCGTGAACATTTTTTGGTCATAAATAAATGGTAGCCAGCTACCAATGTCGCCCTTTATGACAAGCAAAATGTACTTTGTGTAAATTCTTTCTCCCAAACACACATGGATATTATTATTATTATTATTATTATTATTATTATTATTATTATTATTATTATTATTATTATTATTATTATTATTATTATTATTTAGAGGATAGAGTGGACGGCATACTCGCAGCGTATGATAATAATCTCCCATTGGCATTATTGATTGTGTAGGGTCTTACAACATTCCAGTGGCCATGGTTTGCCTTTCTTTTCTTGCTTATATCCTGAGTCATCCTCCAGGACAACATCTTTGTAAAACACCACCGTTATCCACATGATCTTATACACATACTTATATCAACACCCCTCTTCTAGGCAAACATCTTACATATATTTTTATTCCTTATATCCCTATGTGCGTGGGGAGAAAGAATTGCCCACTTCGTATGTCCTCGTGTTCGTAGAGGCGATAAAGGCGAGGGTGGTAGTTGGGTTGGCTGCCCACTACCACTATATTTTGCCAGAAATGCTAATGCATGCCTCGGAGAAGGTCGTGATCGCCGTAAGTGGCCTTCTATCTTCGGTGAAATTGTGTGAATCGTATGGGTACATGGTATGTCAGAGGAATAAATGTTGATTAGAAGAGGAGAGAGGTGATGGATGTATTTAGAAAGGGCAAATTTGATTTCCTCACTGTGACGGAAACAAAGATGAAAGGAAACGGTGAAAATGAGTGGTGTGGTGTGAAATGTGTGTGTGCTGGTGTGGAAAGGAATGAAAGTGGGGAGAGAAGGAGTTGAAATTCTGATGAATGACAACAGAGCTATGGTTGATTTTGTGTGTGTAAGTACTAAAATTCTAATGGTTAAATTTAAGTTTGAAAAGGTCAAGGTATGTGTGGTTGTGACATATGGTCCATCTGAGGGTAATGTTGAAGAGTGCGATTTTCTGGGATAATCCGAATGATGTTTTGGATGGGGTGTTAGGAGCTACAGATTGATTGTGTTGGGTAACCTAAATGGTTGGGTAGGTGATCAAAAAAGGGATGGTATATAACAGGTTGCTTTGGGGTGTCGGGAGAAAATGAGAATGGTAGGAAGGTGATTGATTTCTGTGGGGATGGAGAGATATGTGTGTAAGTAATGACTTTTTAAATACAGAGTATTCATAAGCATACTACAGTTGGTGTAGGTAGAGATGGTTTCGAAGTGAAAAGTATGATTGATTTTCTGTTGGTGAAGAAGTTGAAGTGTGTGTTGGATGTTAAATCAGTGAGGGGATTAGGAATGGGATTATCGGATCATTATGTTGTTTTAGGTAAAATTAGCTAGTGGGCTGGATGGAGGAAGTGATAAGAAGGAAGTGGGTAGAATTAAGAGTGAGAAGTTTAGTGAACAAGGTAATAAGGATAAGTATTTAAGAGCGTTCGCAAGTAAATCAGTTGAATGTGAGAAAGTTGAAACTGAGCAAATCTGGAAGCAAATGAAGGAAGCAATTGTTAGTAGTGCAAAAAAGTATTGTGGATGTGTAAAGTAGAAGTAAGAATGTTAACAGTGTGTGGTGGAATGAAGAGGTGATGCAAGCGGTTAAAAGTAAAAAAGAAGCGTAGTTAAATGTACTAAAAGCCAATGATGAGGTCTCAAAAGGAGGAAAAAGGAATACTGAAAGATGCATGTGCAGGAGGAAAAATGATGTAAATGAAGAGTTTGGAAGGAGGGTGAATGGGGACTTACAAAGGAATAGGAAGCACCTCTGGAAGGAAGCTCAAGAGGTTAAAAATGACAATAAGTGGAATCTGCTCTGAATAATGAACTGGGATGGTGCTTTCTTAACTGATGAGATGGATGTGAGGAGAGTGTGGAGGGGAACACTTCAAAAATCTGTTCAACATTGGCAGTAATGAAGAGGTGATAGTGAATGTGTGTGAGTTTGTTGGTTCAAGAAGGAATAGGTATTTTGGGGATGAGGTAATTAGTAAGGAGGAGGTAATGGGTAGAGTGAGAAAGCTGAAGAATGGTAAATCAGCAGGTATAGATGAAATTACTGATGAAATGATCAAGAACGGAGGCGAGATGGTGATTGATTGGATATGGAAGTTGTGTAACAAAACTTTTATGGAGGATATAATTCAGAGGGATTGAAGGAAAGCTGTAATAGTGCCTTTATATAAGGATAAAGGAGATAAGGGTGACTGTAGAAATTATAAGTGAGTTAGTTTATTGAGTGTTGTAGGGAAGATATATGCTGGTTATTTTTGATCGAAAAGAGTGCGTCGAGTGACTTATGGTCTATTGCGTTGGAAAGAACAAGGTGCCGTTTAGGAGTGGTAGAGATGTGTGGATCAAATCTACATTGAAACAAATGATGAGAAAATGAGAGAGAAGGAGGAATAAATGAATATTTAGGTTTTATGGATTTGCAACATGCCTATAGAAGAAATTAATAATTGAAAGCTCTAGGCAGTGTTTAGTAACATATAAGTGATTGGTGAAAGGCTTCTGAATAAAATTATAACGTTCCCTTCTATGAATGATCAGCAAGAAGGGTAAGAATAATAATTGAAAGTAGATTGGGATTAAATATTAATAAGTGGAAGTGAGGCAAAGGATGTGTCATAGTCACCTTATATTTATTTATTAATATATTGGATTTCTAATTTAGTAGTAGGATCAGGAAGTGGCCAGAAGAAGGCTGATTTCTATATAGAATGATGGAGAATGGAAGAAGCAGTAGGAGGGTGACCCAAACCTATTAATGCAGGATGAATTTGGTTTTGTTTGAACGAATCTGAAAAGAGTTTGAGAGGAATTGGTAGAGAGGATTGGTGGGGTGTGTAAAAGAAGCGGTTTGAAAGTAATAGTTAGATAATGAATAAAGGTTATGTTGTGATTGAGTTAGCTCCTACGGTATGAACTATAATGAGGAAGGTGTGAACACTGAACATGAAGTGCCTGAGTTTAAAATAATTAAGGATGTATGTTGGATTGGAAAAGGGAAACGAATGATTGCCAGAGTGTAAATAGGAAAGTATTGTGAAATGTAGGAAGGGTGGTGGTGCAACCTTAAATCGTTCTGGTGGATGAAAGAGATTAAGTCTGATGCGCTAGGGTCTTACCATGAGGTATTTTGTTAACTGTGGTTAAAGATAGTAGTGACAACTCTGGTCTGAAATAAAGAGTATAGATTTAAAGTACAAGGTTGTTCAGATTGACAATCTTTGGGACGTGTTAAGTGGTGAGAAAGAATTGATAAAATGAGGAATGAACGATTAGAGAGTTGTGTGGTTGTGAAGAAAGCAGTAAATGAGAGAATAAATGAAAAGTACACTGAAATGGTTATTGGTCATTGTTGGAAATTAATGGATGACTAGTCGGTGGTAAGCAGACATAAGTGGTGAGTGTGTTGGGATACGACCGGCTGGGCGGAGACCGAAGAAAAAGTGGGATTGAGTCAAGTAATGAAATGTCTGAAGGAGGGAATGCAAGTATGGCGACGGCGAGCAAGAAGTTTGCATAATGGAGTGAATGCAGGGTTTTGTGAGGGGGGTGGTGGTATGGGTGTGGCCCACCTGGGTCAAGGAATGAACTCTTCACATTGACGAGCTGCCATAGTGAGGGTCCGTTCGCAGTCCCAATGAAGCCAAGGGTGATTTTTTTCTGAGGCGCGGACGAGTTCTCCTAAGGATATCAAAGGGGGGGGGGGTAAGGCTGGGCTTTCTTTTCGACACGTCATATTCTTTTACTACTTTCTGTTTCTGATGCATGTTCACCACCTTGAAAATGGGGAAAAGAGGTGTGTTTATGATGATATAAATATATTTTCAGAGATTATGATTTTATCAGAATCTCAAATATCAAAAAACTGGTTTGTAATCCAGTTTATTATATATATTTGAGCTTCCTTAAGCCTCAAATACTTTACTATCAAAGATCTCATTATCTTGATCTTTTTTTTTTTTATAACTTATTCAATTGATCATTATACTGCCAACTTTGGACTCAGTTCGCTGTCATTAATGCCTCAGAAGATTCCTACTTGTGAAACCTACAACCTCCCTCCCTCCTCAATTTGTCTTTTAGTGATTGCCTTCTTAAGAATATCTTTTTGAAACTTTAAACTAAGTCAGATCACAGACCAGCGTTTTAATTCAATCCAAGAATTGAAACGATGAAAGTGGCAACCTGCTTCCGAAACCTGAAAGCCACTGCAGTGAAAGTCGGTCGAATCCAGAACCATAAACAAGAAATGGTAACACTAAAACTAGAAGTAATTTCAAAATAAGAGAGAGAATCTCTC
>JABUQX010056254.1:17500-27833 GCA_015478945.1 Trachelipus rathkii | reverse complement strand
ATGGGGCTCCGATGCTCGCAATCCCGGTCTGCATTTCGGCTAATCAAATTATTCTGTCTCGGAAAACATTCTAAATTAGAAGATGGAGCCTGGAGTTGAGGCTCGATTGAGACACAGAGGTTTGACTTCCCTGCTCGTGGATGTCATTCAAGCAATGCTCTCAAACTGCCATGAGAGTTTAACAGGTTAGGGTAAACATAAGAACCGATATTTTAGTTTTCCACTGAAATAGATGGCGGAAAAATCCTCGTTAGGCCCGTGGTACAGCTAAAAAACCTTTGTGAAAGAAAAAGCAACACGAAATCTAATTAGAGGAAATGTTAAATCAATTTTATATTTGTTAAATAGATTTCGTGCAGAAAGAATTATTCAAATAGCCTGTGTTAAAAATAGGAGACTCTACCTGTTTATTTCCATTGAACAAACCCCTGTGAGTGATGGCTGGTCTGTTTACCATAACATAACATTCTGTTGCTCGATGCTGCCGAGAGATAGTGCGAGCTACCATTTCACATATGTGAGAATATTTTTCAAATTTTCGAGTCTGAGAAGTGTGTACCATCGTTAGAAGTTGTAAAGCAAGCTGTCGTTTGGCTGGAGTTACTTACATGACAGGACGAGGAGAAGATCTTAGTGCTGGAGAGACGACCAGTTTTGGACTGGTTCCGCCCTCTCGAAAATGAAAATGTGACTTCTCAGTGTGATTTATATTGCGAAAATGTTCTGATGGAATGAGAACTGATTCTTGTGTGGCGCGCTCCAATTATCTTGGGTTGACTTTGAGAAGAAAACATGAGAAAGGAAGTCCCGGCATCACGTACTGCTCCATTTGCACATTATTGACCCTGCTGGTCATAAATCATATGTAACATATTATCTCTCATCAATTAATAAATAATTCTATAGTAAGACATAGTTGCGGAGCCAATTGTTTTCAAAATAGTAAAAGAAAAACTGAGTGAATTATAATCATTAAGAGAAGAAACATTAGGTATTTTAACGGCCACAAATGAAAGTGACTTTAAAAGTTGAGTCAATTTCTGAAAGCGGGGGTAAACATATTCCAAATTGAGTTATTTCAAAAAAAGTAAAACCAGGCGAAAAAACTGTACGGTAAAGTAAGTATTAAAATCCTCAAAGCGCAGTGATTACTGGCACCTGGTAGCGAGGGCGATGCGTTCTGCGTGTTCCACCAAATTGAGTCGCTTTCACACGGCGACGGGCTGCAAGGTTTCCACTTTCGCCCAACAAAAATTCTTCTTGTGGGCGAATAAACGTATAGGCTCTTGTTGAAGAAAGTCGCAATCTGCTCGCTTCAACTTTTATGCTGCAGGGTAAAAATTCAATACAATCTTTTCCAAAATATATCCAATGTTACTAACTGTCGCTAGGTCCGCCCTATAAAAGTCCAAGTACCTAGACGCAGAACACGAGTGCGCTAAAACAAGAATAAAAATATAAAAAAAAAAAATCAAGTGACATTTTTAACTGATAGTGAAGATGATTAATCGTTTTTATGACATGAAATAGACACTTTGTTAATATATACAATAAAATAAAAGTCTAAAATTAGTGTCTTTTCTTCATGACGAAATTACCTGAAATTTCAAAATAAAAAAGTTAAAAACAAATCTTCTAAAAGATGACTTAGAGATTAAAAAATTTTAAAAATGGAAATAAAAAGAAAAAATCTTTAAAATCCGATCACAAAGGTATAATAAAAAAAAAAAAAAATTCCTTATAAAAATATTGGCAAAAATGTGACTATAAAAATCCAAATTTCAAGCAAAACTACTTAAATTTTCAAAATGTATAGATGACCAACGAAACAAAGTTCGAAAAAAAAATTAATTTCAGTTTTGGCTGATGATAATTTCCAAAAGAAAATTGAAAACATTTCCTTTTTGTGTTGAAAATTTAAAGAAAAAATGCAACATCAAAAAATTTAAAGATTCTTTACTTCATGCAAGTGCTTTAAGATAATAGAAATTTAAACAAAGTGATTGCAAATTAAAATGTCAACGTGATGAATATATACTAAATTAAAAATAAAAGAACTTGGTAGGCCTATGCCAATAATGAAAAATGAGTTATTGAAAACAAAATAAAAAAAAAGGACCAAGTAAACTTTTAAAAATCAAATTTTATTTCAGAAATAAAGTGAAGTAGTTGAGAATGGGAGTGGTGGTGGGGAGGGCGGGTGAGGGCCAGTGCGGGCCACGGAGCATGGCGCAGGGAAGAATCTGGACGATAGGCAGGAGACGGGGGTGGGGGGGAATTCTGTGGAGCTAGACCTCCTTGACAGTGGATAGTGTAGATGAGTGATGTATTTAATGTTTAAAAATTAGAAACTTTTATAAAACCCGGGAGGGTGGGAGAGCTGAAAAAATGACAAATGGGGAAAAATGGGAAGGTGATTTGCGAATATTCTTTAGGGTGGTGTGGCAAAATTTTTTATCAAAATATGAAAACTATAACTATACAAACCAAATAGTCAGGAGCTAGAGTTGCAAAAAATTCTCATTATATTATTATTATATTATTCCTATTATTATTATTTATTATTATATTTTAGTTATCATATTTTATTATTATTTATTATTATTATTATATTTATTATTTATAATATTAATTATTATTCTTATATTATATTATATTATTATTATTATTACTGTGTATTTTGTGTGCATATTATTATTATTATTATAAAATTTTTTCTTTCCTTATCTCATTATTATATATTATTATCATTAATTATTATTATTATTATTATATTATTATGTATATTAATATTATTATTATTAGTATTATACTTATGTATTATTTATCTATTATTATTCATTATTATTCTATTTTTATTTTTTTTTTTTTGTTCTTTGGTTTTCTTTACAGGACCACGACAAATGCTTAAAAAAAAAGTCCAGGGAACTTTCATAAAAAAAAAAACTGTACATTAAAAAAGTTAAGAACGATATTTGAACCAGGGAAGAAAGTAACAATCTAAACTTCAAAAATTTCGGGTCGTATTGAATCTTATCGCTTCAAAAATAAGACAATAAATTCTAAAATTAAAAATTAAAAGGAAATTGACATATAAATGTAATTATTCCCATCGAAATATTGTAGAGGACGATTATCTAAATATACTGTTTGCAACTGTAATTTCACTGAGAAAATGGTAATTTGTGTAGTGTGGAAAGGAATAATGTACGTAAAAAATCAAAAAATATGACACACACACCTCCCTGCATAATATCACCTGAGGCACACGAAATTAATAGTACTTTTCAGTTACCGAGTCGGAGAGAAATAATGATTTTGGAAATCTAAAATGAGGAATTACTTTTGGGGTTGAGAAGGGCGAAGGAGAGGGGGAATTTGATTTGACTTCGAGATCTCGGAATTATGAGTGTTTAAGGAAAAATAAATAAGATAATCAGATCAGATATAATAAAATAATAAATGAGGGACTTTGTATCTTGTGATCAATACGAATTTTGCGCATCGCTGTCGTGCAGGGAAAAGTAAAGTTAGCTAGAGAAACAAAGTGATATTATTTATCAGAAAAATTCTGTTTCCAAATTTGAGATAGAAAATGATTTGAGAAAGACGAAAAATAATTCTTTGTTTTCTCTTTTCTTAATGGCTTTTTAACAGGAATCGCATGTTAAATAATATATATTATATATAATATTATATATATATATATAATATTATGATATATATATATATATATTATATATCATATATATATATATACGATAATATAAAATCTAATATATACCTATATAGTATATATATATATATATTATATAAAATCTCATTCATACCCACCTTCATCTTCCTCAAGACTGGGGGTAAGGTGCGTAGATGCATTTGGAAACTAGAGCGATGACGACGGAAGTCAAGTAGAAGATATGAACGAAAGTTGAAAAGGAAAGCCGTCTTTCCGCCCTTTATACCTTTAGTTGAGAGCTCGTCGCAGTCAAAAATCTTATTCTACCGAGCTTCAAGGGCCCTGACGACCCTCACCGATGGCATCTCGCCAAGTTAGGGTTCATCCCTTAGCCCAGGTGGGTTACAAGAACCATACCCCCTCACAAACCCCGCCATTAACTCTATATTTGCATCTTTCTTCTCGCCATCTGTTAAAACTCACATTCTCTCTCCAGATTCCTGTACTGGACTTCAATGACTTTTCCTTCCGGTCTCCCAGCGAGTCAATTCCCAGCACCACTCACACTATACGATTGCTTAACCAACGACTATCATCCCATCCTTTTCCACATACTAAAACCATCCGCTAACGTACTTTATTGTTCTCTCATTTATTCCTTGCTTCACACCGCACATCTCTCTTAATACTTTCAGTTCCTTTATTTTACAATTCTTTCACACTAACCCCTAAGATTGTCCATCTAAACATATTGTTCTTTAGATCTATACCTTCTTATTCCAAGACCAAAGTCTCACTACTATACATTAACACAGGTAACAAAATCCTCTGTATATAAAATATATTATAATTATATAATATATAATTATATATATATATATATATATAATTATATAATAATATATAATTATATATTATATAAATATAATATATATTATATTAATATATAAATTATATATATATATTATATATTATATATATTATATATAATATATTATAATAATTTGAACAATAATATTATTATATATATATACAATAATATATATATATATATATTTATATATCTAGATATATAAAAGAATAAATATAATTATATTAATATAACTATATATATAATATATATATATAATTATATATATCAAGCAAATAAGTTAATATAATATTAGGAAATATATATTTATATTAGATATACGAGGTGGGCACCGCCACTGTTTTTTTTAGTTCGCCCGAATCGCAATTCCGTATTTTTTGGGGTCATTCCAGCAGTTCGCAATTCCCGCAACTTCTTCTGCTTCGCCCAGTCCGTATCGCCAATTCCGCAATTTTCAGCAACTTTTTTCTTTGGTTCGCAGTCCGCGATCGAAATTCCGCAATTCCGAAACTTTTTTGCTTCGCCAGTCAGCTATCGCAAATTAGCTAATTCTATCGCTAATAATTATTTTCACTACTGAAGTATACCACCAGTCCGAACCAAAGCATCATCAAACAAATTTCCCGATAAAATGACCTTACCCAATTGATATATTTATTTTAAGTATTTTATCTATTATTAATCGTTACTTTTTATACTTATACACAATTAACAATTTTAGCAATGGATTGCCTTATATATATCATATATAATATATATATATATATATATAATATATATATACTATAATATAATTATTATATCATATTATATATAAATATGATATATATATATATTAGCTCATATATATGATATATCTTATATATATATATATATATAATAAATATATGTAATATCATCATCACCAACTTTCTTTCCCCAAACTTGATGGTAAGGTGCGATGAGCACCGGAAAAATAAAGAAAAAGTAGTTCGGTGATCTTGAGAATTTTAGAAAAGAAAGGTCCAGCCTCTACCGGCCCTTTTATACCCTAGTAGTGATGAACTTCGTCGCAGCTCGAAAATCCTCCCTAGAGCATCACGGAAACTGCGACATATCTCGTCAATGTAGGGTTCATCCCATGGCCAGGTGGGCCACAACCATTACCCTATACAAAACCCGTCATCCACTCCATTAATGCACCTTCGTTTCGCTCTGACAACTTTAACCATTTCTCTCCTTCCAGGCACATCTCCTTTACGGACTTCAGTCAACTTTTTGTTCGGTCTCCCAGCCGCTCGATTCCACACAAACACCACCAGGGAGACTCCCAACAAATATACGACGCACACCACACCACACCTCAACACGGAACGACAACACGAAGTTGCAGAGCACACACACCCTTATCCGCTTAACCCACCGACTGTCATCCATCCTTCTCCACATGACCAACCATCTCAACGTACTTCTGTTATTCTCTCATTTATCCTTCTTTTCACACACCACAGCAGACTCTCTAATACTTTCATCTCATTTATCAACTCTCTGCAACCTAAACACGCCCTAAGATTGCCAACATATATTTAACACTTCAGATCACCTACCATCTTATTCCATACCATAGTCTCCTACTTTGCATAATACTGGTAACAACTACCTCATGTAAGAATTAGTGCCACTCAAGACTTAGTCCCCTTACATCCACCAAACCGATAGCCACAGCCACTCCTGCCTTTCCAACAACTTTCCTAACTCACCTGCATTCATTCCTGTTCCTTATCATCCAACATATATCATAAATATTAAGAATTCAACAACTTGTTCCAGTTGCTCACTCCTCTAACGTAACTTCACACCGAGGACTTTCCTCACTCACAACCATAAACCTTACTCTTATCTAACACTAACATCCTTACTCACATCCAACCAAATCTCTCTACCTATCATCTCAAACTCTCTTCAGATTCAACCACACAAAACAAAATCACATCTCCGCATAAAATAGGTAGGCACTTTCCACTCTCTTCCATTCTCCATATTTCTAACACTCATCTCCTTCCACCCCAACTTTATTTTTTTCATAACCCAATCCATATGCAAATTGAATAACCAAGGAGACTTAACACATCCTGCTCACTCCGCTATTAATATAAACAATCACTTTCATTCTTACACGCATTCACTATCGTCATAGCATACAAATTTATTCCTTCAGAAGCCTCACCACCAACACCATAAACACTAAAACCTGCTAAAGAGCTTCCCTATTAACAATCCTATCATGCGCCTGTTGCAAATCTATAAAAAAAATCTAACTAAAATTTATTTTCTTCACCATCATTTTCTCAAATCATTTTATTACTGTAAATATTTGATCCACACATCCCTACCACTCCTAAACGCGCCTTGTTCTTTACCAATCATTCCTTCATCCTTGACGCACTCTTTCGACCAAAATAGCAACATATACTTTGCCTACAACACTCAATAAACACTAATTTCCCTATATTCCTACAGTTACCTTATTTCCTTACCCTTATATAAGGGTACTATTACTGCTCTCCTCCAATCCTCCGAACTAACCCTCCATAACGCTTTGTTGCACAATTTCCAAATCCATTCATCACCATCTCGCCCTCGTTCTTGTGCATTTCACCAGCAATTCATCTAACTGCAGATTACCATTCGTCAACAGTCACTCTATCCATTACCCTCCTCCTTATTATGACCTCATCAAAAATATCATTCCCTCCTGCACCACAAACCCACACCACATCACATCATCTCTTCATTTAACTACCAATGTATCAACAGAGTTTCGAGATGTTCCTTTCATCATCCCCTCCATCGTTCATAACAGTTACCCGAAGCACCGAGTTCCTTATCCATTATTACTGACATGTTCCTCTTATTTTCATTCTCAACCTTTCGCGCTTCCTTCCAAAGAGCTTCTATTCCCTTTGAAGTTCCCCTTCATTCCTCCATTCTCAACTGTTCACATATATCTTTTTTTTCCCTCTTACGTATGCAGCTGTTACTATTCTTCGTGTTCCTCCTTTTATTATTTCCAACATTTCTTTGAAACCCCCTCTTTCATTAAATATATATATAATATATTATATATATAAATTATCATAATATATATCTATATATATATATATATATATTATATATATATATATATCATATATATATATATATATAAATTTAATTTTTTAATAAATAATTTTATATTATATATATTATATATATACTATATATTAGATATATTATAAATTAGAACAACTCCCAGGAAGGGTTTTCGCCTTTCAGTTGATCAGATCTCGTTCTTTGCGTCGAAACTTCTCAACCCTAGAACTACTCTAGACAACCATTTCCTCGGGGCCAATGGCTCCGACGCCAGTCCCTCGAGTTTAAACACTCACATCCTAGGATTTTCGTCTTCGTTAGAAAACTAGCATCTTCTTCCATCAGGCGTCAAAACTCGTTCTCCCCAAAGCTCTCCAGAGCATCGTGCTTCTTGGCTGTGGCCACACCTGAGAGGAGAAGGAGAGGAGGAGGAAATAGGACAAAAACATTGACTAATTAGTAACGACAATTATGTTATAGGTAGTGCTAAAAGCTAAAAAACCGTAATATTATATATATATATCTTACTATGATGTTATTTATTATATATGGTATATATATAATTATATTATATATATATATATAATAATAATATATATATATATTATATATATAGTATATATATATACCTAAACCTACATTGTAATTAACTACGTTTATTCATTGAGCCTTGTTCTCCCTCAGCGTCCTTTTCTGTATCCATCCACCCACAAGCACCCTTCAATTCATTGTAATCAGTAATACCAGCTTTTCTCTTCATTGTTTTCGACCCGTCCTGCCGCTAGCGGCTCCTACCCGGATGAGCGAGACGGCGAGCCAAAACAGAAAGCAAACGAGAGACACGCGCGGGCCGCCGGGCCGGAACGCGGCGCAAGAGGACGACGCCGAGAACGAGCGCGAAGCACGCGTCGAGTGCGAGCCGAACGCCAGCGCAAGAGAGCCCGCACGCGCAGAGGCGAGCAGGACGGGACCGCGGCAGGGACCACCGAGGAACAGGAGCGCAGGAGGGCGCAGACACGAATAGGGGAGGCGGGGCCAGCGGCCGGCCGAGGGAAAGACCGAACCGGAGAGGGCCGAGCGGGCTTTTCTTTGACTTTGTGTTTTATTACATGGTCGACGAAAAGCCTTTTTCTGTTTATTATTTGTTTTATGATGTGTTGTTTTATGATTTTGTGGTGTGACGACGTCTTGAGGACGTTTTGTTTTTTTTTTCGGTCGTGTCAGTACCTAGGTGTCCTTGCCGACGGAGAATAATGTTTTGTTAGTTTTTTGGGTTTGCGTTTTTTCTGAAGGTAGGGGCGATGTGTTTTGTTTGTGCTGAGTACGTGTTGCGTGTTTAACTCATATTTGCATTGATAATTTAGAAGATTTATAATGGATGATTGCTTTTTTCGTGTGTGGATTCTTTGATTGCTGAATTTCGTGATATAAGTGTTTTTCCTTTTTTGTAATACTCTTCTGTTGTGCTGGCGTGGAGGTCTGTGTGGCGAGTTGTTTTGTGGCACTCTGCCATTGAATGATGGATTTTTGAGTTTTTGATATGAGAGGCGTGAGGTGTTATGTCATTATAGTAATATTTTTTTTTTTTAGTCTCTGTATTCGCTATTTTATTTATATGTATCTTGTATGTGTCTATTATATTTCTCGTTATGTATTTTTTTGATTTCACATATTTTTTGTTTTCTTTATTAGTTGAGTTGGCGTACTGCCTTTAAGCGAATATTCATCATGAAATAAACGTTACTATCTGCATACCGATCTACTGAGTTACTATAGCCATAAGCATACTAAATACCTATAATGATTATATCAGACACTACTGTATTATAATGACGCATATATATATATATTATAACATGTGACACTTATCCGCTCGCAGGGTGTGTGAACGATAACTACAGCCCCCACACCGAACTTACTCACTCCTATATAATTATATATAGTATACTATCATATGAAGAAGTTTTCATACAAGAAAGCATGACTCCTCTGGAGGAATAATTTAAACAAGCGAGGGAACAAAGACGTAAAATAACCCTAAATTAACGCTCGCAATACGGATAAGATGGGCGCGGGCAAACCACAAAACGACAATTTTCATCTTGAAGCCAGTTTTGGAAGGCAGGGTCATGGAATGGGGACTTACCAAGAACAGCAAGCGGCGCGCGATAAGTATAGGAAAGCTCTTCTTGAGCTGCCAAAGAGTAGAAGCGGCGAGCAAAGAGGTTAGAGAATGAAAACTCAACGAGACGCAACAACACCTCCCTAGACATCTCTCGCTGGACTCTCCAGGCAGCATAAATGAATCAGGATGGTGCTTTACGGAGCTGATGAAACGGCATGTGAGAGGGAGTGATCGCGAAAGGACACACCTATCGAAAATCTGATGCTCACATTGGGTTCAGTAATGAATGAACTCAATATAGTGAATGTTGTGTGGCTTTGATGGTGCAGGAAGGAACTGGATATCTTTGGGGAATGAGCGTCCATTAATAAGGAGGAGTGGTACTGGCATAGAAGTGAGACAGTTTGAAGAATGAGCAAATCCTGCAGATGCTGATATATACGACCATCGCAGTGCGAATATATGCTCGGGTGGACAAATGCAGCAAGAAACGGCGAAGTTTCAAGAATGAGGTTGACAATCGGATATGGATTTTTGAAATTGTGCAACA
>JABUQX010056254.1:5000-12500 GCA_015478945.1 Trachelipus rathkii | reverse complement strand
TAAACAGTTTATAATATAACATAAACTTTTCCATTCTACAACTACACTTCAACCACCCAGACATTCCAATTATATTTATTTTTGAAAAATAAAAATAATTTTTAAAGTTTCTTGGCTCTTTTTTTTTTTGTTTTCAATAAACTCATTTTTCATTTAGTATGTCATCGGACCAAGAAAGTTATAGTTTATTCATAACCAGTACCATTCATTCACCGTGACATTTAAATCTCATTCCAATCACCATTTATCAAAATCTTATCTATCTATAAAGACTTTGCCTTGAAGTAAATCTTACAATTAGTCTGACTGGGTCTGCATTTTTTCTGAATTGTTCACAAAAAAAAAAAATGCTTTAAAAATTCTTTGTCATAAAAAAAATTACTAGTTTAGAATGAAATAATTTTATTTTTCAGTGCTCCTTTTCGTTGTGATTTTATTAATTTTTAAAATTTACTAATTCTGCTTTAAATTTGGATTTTTATAGTCACATTTTTGCAAATTTTTGTTTTAAAGGATTTTTTTTTTATTATACTCTTTGTATCGGACCTAGAAAAGATTTTTTTTTTTCATTTTTAATTTTTAATTCTAAGTCATATTTTTTTAGAAGATTTGTTTTAACTTTTTATTTTTTGAAATTCAGGTAATTTCGTCATGAAGAAAAGACACTAATTTTTAACTTTTAATTTTTATTGTATAATTTAACAGTGTCTTATTTCATGTCATAAAACTTATTAATCTTTTTCACTAAATGTTAAAATGTCCCACATTGATTTTTTTTTTTTATTATTTTATTCTTGTTTTAGGCACCTAGTGTTCTGCGTCTAGTATTGGACTTTTATAGCGGACCTAGCGACGTTATTAACATTGGATATATTTTTGAAAATTTGTATTGAAATTATTTACCTGCAAAATAAAGTGAAGCAGCAGATTGCGACTTTCTTTTCAACAAGAGCCTATACGTTTATTCGCCCACAATAAA
The DNA here is from genome assembly GCA_015478945.1 of Trachelipus rathkii. Classification (NCBI taxonomy): domain Eukaryota; kingdom Metazoa; phylum Arthropoda; class Malacostraca; order Isopoda; family Trachelipodidae; genus Trachelipus; species Trachelipus rathkii. The sequence continues at coordinate 11,521 of JABUQX010056254.1, read as the reverse complement.
TTTTTTGTTGGGCGAAAGTGGAGACCTTGCAGCCCGTCGCCGTGTGAAAGCGACTCAATTTGGTGGAACACGCAGAACGCATCGCCCTCGCTACCAGGTGCCAGAAATCACTGCGCTTTGAGGATTTATATACTTACGGTACCATATTGTTTTTTCGCTGTTTTACTTTTTTTGAAATATCAGAATTTGGAATATTGTTTACCCCCCTCTCTCAGAAATTTATATAACATTTTAAAGTCACTTTCAATTTGTTGGGGTTATATAATATTTAATGTTTTTCTTCTCTTAATGATATAATTCACGTCACTATTTTGAAAAACAATTGCTCCGCAAACTAATGTTTCTATAGAATATATTAAATATTTAATGATGAGAGATAATATTTACAATATTGACTTCTATGACCACGCAAGGGTCAATAATGTGCCAAATTGGAGACATTACCGTGATGCCGGACTCTCCTTTTCTCATTTTTCTTCTCAAAGTCACCCACAGGATAATTGGAGAGCGCCACAAGAAGTCAGTTCTCAATCACGGGAACATTTTCGCAATATAAATCACACTGGGAAGTCAGAAAATTTTCATTTTCGAGAGGGCGGAACCAGTCCAAAACTGTCTCTCTCCAGCACAATCTCTCCTCGTCCTGTAATGTAAGTACTCCAGCAAACGACACATTGGGTATACACTATCTCGATGGTACACCACTTCTCCAGACTCGAAAATTTGGAAAATATTCTCATCATGGAAATGGTAGCTCGACTTCTCTCGGCAGCATCGAGCCAAAGATGTATGTTATGGTAAACAGACCAGCCATCACTCACAGGGGTTTGTTCAATGGAAATAAACAGGTAGAGTCTCAAATTTTGTTTAACACAGCTTATTTGAATAATCTTTCTGACACGAAATCTATTAACAAATATAAAATTGATTTAAATGTTCCTCCTAATAATAGATTTCGTGTTGTTTTCTTCAAAAAGGGTATTTTATGTACACGGGCAAAGAGGATTTTTCCGCCCAATACTATTTCAGTGGAACCTAATGTAGGTTCTTATGTTTCCACTAACTCATGTTTAAACTCTCATGGCATTTTGAGCAATGCTATGAACAGGGTTTGCCAAACTCTCAATCGACTCACCTCCAGGCTCCTCTTTATTTAAATGTTTCCGTTACAGACATTGATAGTGCCGATATCAAACATGCCTAGCACGGCCCCACGCTGCCAAAATTGATTGTTATTAAAATAAAACTACTGATGCATGAGGTATTTCCGATCAGAGATGCTCCGAATTTTCGAATATTTCTTTATTGTCAAAAATCAATATTCAATCCACAATGGTCTCACAAACTATTTAATGATAAAAACACCACTACACAAACAGAATAACTTTCTTGTAAATAAGTGAGAAATTTAGTACTGCGATCTGTAAACACTCGCTCTTCAACAGCATTTTGATTCCAACCAGCCAAGGTAAATCTTCCTAATGTTAATTTGGATAGGTCCAGGAATAAGTCTTTATTTAATGTTACTAATACTTTTAAATTTAATACTAACTCTCATGCATGCCTCAGCAGTCACATGGATATAAATTTTTCAGCGTTAGGTTTTAATGACTCTGCTGAGTCTGATAATAGTGTAACACTTTTTAAGCCCAGTAACAAAAAGGTAGATATGACTAAGAGTTTCAATACGCCTCTGGAAAACCAAAAGTCCACTCCTAAAGAGCTTTCACAATTTCCAGAGAAGGCACATTTTACAAACGAAAAAGCGCAAGCAGTAGACATGTCAAAGTGTATTAAGCTAAAGGAAGATCATATTGCACATTCCGAATTGGGAGAGTGCAATATGAATCTTTCACTTACCAAAACTTTTTTATCTTCCCAAAGTTTTATTAAAAATTTCCAGATTAACGATGATTATGGACCAGATTCGCAAGCCACAGATATTGACGAGGTAGGCCGCAGTGTGGCAAAAGTCAACTCCAAGAACGAGGTTTATATGCAGCAGTTGCAAGTTGATATTCAAAGCTCAAGCGCAGATGAAATTGGAGATGGTAACGATGATGAAGTTGTCAATTGTGAATTTGGATTTGAGGTTAAGTCGCATATAACTTTAAATATGGAGTTTGCAGAAAATGATCATTTGGAAGGTAGGAGTATCAATTGTTTTTCTTTATATAATATGCCACGCGATGTAGCTGTTTTAAGAGATAAAGTGCCTATTGAGCCAGGTATGTTATTTGAAAGCACAAAAAGTATTGTTGACAGTTCTGCAAACACATTTGGAAAGCAGATGGCTCTCGCGCCTATAGAGCACTTGCACAGTAATAGAATGAGCTTAGCATATTATCAACAGGTCAGAGCAGACACTGAGGTGAAAAGCAGCAAGGAGGTAAGATTAGATATGCCAGAGGGACATGATATGGCGAATATGGAGACGCTTGTAGATATAAAGCATAGCAATGAATATGAAAGGTTCTCTTTCAATATTTACAGACAGAAAAGAATAGTTAAGAAATATAACGAGATAGGTAGAAGGAACGCTTACGCACACACTAGAAACAGTAATATATTATACGCTAAAAATAATACTAAATTGTATGAAGAAAGTATTGATAATGATTCATATAAGTATAATTTCATAGGAAATATTTCTTCTACCTCTCCGCATGCTTCACTTGTTTCTCCCGCTTGTTTTAATAACTCTCCTTCTTTTGAATGTTTAATTAGTACTTTAGGTCTATCTCCCAAATTAACTACTTTCACTCAACATGATTTTCAATCTTTAAGAGCCTCAAATATTTTAAATCAAAAGGTATCACTGGGCACTCACCCTAACTCTTTCAATAATTGTTCTGAATCGCTTATCGCTTTTAATGAGGCAATATTACCTACTTCGCAACAATTGCCTAGTATTGCTCTTTCTCCGGTCACCACAAATGAACAAATGAAAACCTCTAATGCCAATAACAACGTCGCACATTCACCTTTGCGGCAACGGTTTTTTGAAGAGCTCAAGAGCCGTCGGCTCCCACACCATACACATATGGGCTATCACACTCCCTCCTCCTTTCCTCGCAAACCTTTTGCAACTCCACACACTTGTTATCACCGGAAAAATCCGCAACATTTGGCCCAAGATAGGCATTTTCAATGTTTTTCTTCTTATGGACACTCTCCACAATATTCTCGCTTCCGCGGTGGTAAATTTCCTTCTAAAGAAAAACAGACACAGGGGGCCCACAAATCTTTCTTTCATTTCGCTAATAGAGAAGATCTAGTCAGTGACTGGAGAAAACCTTTTTAACCCCAGAAATCCAGGGACGCACCCACACCTTCCGCACATTCCCCCAGTGGGACTCGCAATGTTCGCAGCTCGCCAGCTGTCTCGCTTGTCAAAGATAGCTCTAATGCATGCGCTAAACCTATTTCTCTCAATGTAAATTCAAATGGGGTTAAAAGCTTTTTGCATTACACCTATAATGTTAATACTCCAAATCACTCTAATAGTTTAGCTCATAATGTACGCTTCAATAGGGATTTTAACACTAATTTAATGCATGATTTTCACGGGGTAGAAAATTCTCTAATACCAAACAGAATGGTTAGCATAACTGGGTCTGAAAATGGTATCGCAAATATAAATACAAAGGTAATTAAAGATAGTCCTAAAAGTAGCATGTTTTCTCAGGAATATTTATTAAATGGGAAACTTATAGGGGACTCTCCTCCTCACGCTGTAGGCAACACTGAGGTTCGCATTGATATAGATGATTTAGATATTGGCAACGCGGACGCCCATAGCGGGAACTTAAATTTAGGTAGTGTTAATATTGAAAAAAATGGAAATGGCAAAGCTAATGCCAGGGCTCTATTCCCCAATAAGATAGATAGTAACACAAACGCTTTTAGATGGGATAATAGCCATGCTCTTCGCGCTACCTCACCTTTTAGTAGTTCTCCAGAGATTCAATCTTTCATACCTCTGCCAAATGTTAATGGGAAAACTCTTTCTACTCTTCAGCATGCTCGTTATTTTCCTCCAGTTCGCATTAAAGAACAATGTTTATCACATTCGCAAAGTAAAGCTCAAGATTTAGCGTTTAAAGTTCCATATAACACTGAGTCTTTCTCCACATTCATTAAAGCTTTCACGTCTTCTCCTCCTTTGAAATTTTCTTTGAAATCTGAACCTATTTCGTTACATAATAATGTGTTTCCGATATGATAACCTCATTCTCAGGAAACCACTTTCGCGCTCTCTATGGTGTTCCCCCACCCCACCAGTTTTCTTTAATGATCATATGTTGATCCTCCTCAACCTAATTCTCCACGAGTTGTTTCTTAATTTTCCATTTCATAAGAAAAATCATACCTCATATTTTCACAAGCCACACTTGTCACATCTCTTTTTCGAATTTCTCACTTCTCCGCTTTTCCAAATAATACTTCCACACACCTACGTGCATTTCGCATTCTGATTCTTACCTTTTTCTTTCTCTCGCTAGAACAAAACTTTCCAAATATCCTCTTCGCAAATCATATATTATCCACGCATTCTACACAAAAATTAGCTTTCTCCTTTCTCTCACTACAGAAACTTCCACACTCTTAGATCATGTCAACATTCTTCACAAAGTTAAAACTGAACCTTTCCATACACACCTCATTTTCATATGTGTGTAAACTCAAAAGAACACTCACATTATGATGTTGAACACACTTAACAAATCTTACGCAAACACACTCTTTTTAAAACCACATTCATTGCATTTTCCAATACCTTTCACTCTCAACACAAGGACATTAACCACAATCATACCTCCTTCTTTAACAGACTTATCACTGTAACAAAACACATTCCATTCCATAACTCATCAATCACATCAACGCGACCTCACATCACACAGATTCATTTATACCAGCTATTTATCCTTCTCTTTTTCCTTCCTCACACAGGAACATCTGTACCTCTTCTCAACTACTTTTAGATTGTTAAAATTTTCTTTTTTTAAAGTGCCGCGGGCCGACTCTTTATTACATTTATTTACATCATATGTTACATAAATACATATTAGAAATTTAGATTTCAAACATGTAAAAGATGAAAACCGTAAACACATTTAATTAAAAGAATTTAAAAGAAAAGTGTTTAAACGAAATTATGGTACGATCACTAAATTTCAAATTTTATTTGCTTATTAACCAATATACAACCCTTTTTCTCCTAAAACTTTTCTTCTCCCTTATCTTCACACACAAAATGTTTGAGAAATTGGATCTTCTTCCTTAACTTGGTAATAACAATCTTCGTTCTGAAATTAGAAAACAAAATATCAAAATACTAATACTTTAACAGAGATAAAAGAAAATTTATGTGTTAACAGAATAAATAAATTCATCCAACTCTTCTATGGAATTAATCCAAAAATTAGCAAAGCTAAACACAAGAAAATTTTTAAATAGAACAAAAATAAATTTTTTTCTTCCCCAGAATTTTTTTTTAATTTTATTATTAGTCTATTTATTTATGAAATTTAATGTAATTACTAACCGATAAATTAAATTCATTTCAATTTTTGCAAGGTCAAACACGGAGACAGATTTGCACTAAAATTTAACCCCCCAGCACTCGAACATTTTCATTAAACACATTTATTAAACCATATTTTTTCCCTTTGCTTCCCATTGTAACCAAATATATCAAGAATTAAAAATGCACACATTATTAATGCTATTGCTTGCATCTGAAACTTGAACACTTACACACTCTGTACACAGATAAATTGTTAGCATCTAGTTTCTCTTTATGCATTTGATTCCTTCTCAAACGAAACTCTCTAATGTTCTCCAACTAACTTCTTATTTGTACTACTCTACATTTTTGATCCTATAAAACCACACTCTCACGAAATTTCCTTAAAATTTTTTTTTTTAATTTCTGGTCTTTTAGTCACGTAGATAATCCCTACATCCTCTCAACTAAATTTCTTTTCTAAGAGACTCCCTATGACATAAACAACTTTTAACTTTTCCTTACTTTTGGTTTCTCCTCAATCCAGTTACCAAGGGTAATCTATAACACCTGTACTCTATTCTCAAATTTTGCAATAAACCACACCACTCATTGAAATTATCAACTTTTTTTTTATAAATCACCCTATACTCTTAAAGCAGGAAATCAAGACTTACTTTCTTTTCCTTCCCAAATTGTATCTTCTATCTCATGTCCCGGGAACCAACCCAGATTTATCTCCAGTAATTTATTTTACCTTCCTCAAAGGTTGCACTCTAGTATCAGATAGATACATCCTCGGATATCCTTCCCATTCTCAGTCCAAACAAGTTGGATTGCAAAAGACTCGAAACTTCCTGAATATTCACTTGATCGTCAAAATTTTATCCCAAATGTTACTTATCTGACTTCCAAATTAAAATTAAAACCATTAAATCCCCAATGGGATGAGTCTCTTGACACCATCAATCGAACTTTACAAACTCAGAAAAGCATAAATATCCATTCT
>JABUQX010056253.1:52500-54838 GCA_015478945.1 Trachelipus rathkii | reverse complement strand
TACCCAGAAAAATTTCTTTGTAAGGAAAATCGTATAGGGATGAACGTCCTATCTCCATGGTTGTAAATAAATACAAAAGCATTTAAAATGAGAAGCACTGAAGCAATCAATAATGTTTAAGGCAAGAAATTGAAATAATAATAATAATAAAATAATAATAATAATAATAATAATAATAATAATAATAATAATAATAATAATAATAATAATAATAATATATTAAAGTGAATATAAAAAGTAGCAGCAGTATAGTTATATATATATATATATATATATATATATATATATATATATATATATATATATATATATGGTATATATATATATATATATATATATATACTATATATATATAAATATATATAGATATATATATATACTTTTTAATAATGATAATGATTATAAAAAATAATAAATAAATAACAGTAGTTTTAGTTTTCAAAGTTTGATGGTGTGTTCGTGTTTTAGAGGATTCAAATGGAAAAAAGAACGTAATCTTTCAACCTATCGTAAATTTAAGATAAGTTTTTAGTATCTTATCTTTTTAAGTTTTACATATTTATTTATCCACTAGTATACATATTTTTTGTCACATACATATTTTAGCCTTTTTTAAAGTTTTATGCAGATTACTAGCATCCGTTTTTTTAAGTTTTCTGTGTTTCGTAAGTTGTGAGAGTGCGTGTGTGTGTGTGTGTGTGTGTGTATGTGTGTGTGTGTGTGTGTGTCTAACTTCTAAGGTTTTAAATACTTTACATATTTACCGCCGTATTTACTGATTTAGTCTCTGCTTTCCATTTTAATAGACAAATTATAATAAATTTTATTTTTAAGGTTTTAAAGCAGGTCTACAACATTTATTTGTACGTGTATGTGTGTAGATGTATGTGCGTGTGTGTGTATGTGTGTGTGTGTTTGTGTTTGTCTGTGGGCGCTGGATTTTTTAGGGTTGGCAATATTCCAGGATTTTGGGAAAAAACATAACCCAGTGGGTTTTTGGGTGGGCTGTGTATGGGCGATTGTGGGTGTTTGTTTGTGTGGGTGTCTGTTTGAATGACTGGACAGAGAAGACGTAGGGGTGGGCAGGCTGGGGTTCTCTATTGACTTTGCCAACGTCCGTGGCCTGAATGCTAATCATGAATCTGTGGAATATCACCTCTCTAACTCTCAACCTAACATTTTATTACTGTCTGAGACCCAGCTAGCCAGGGATTCTTTTTCATAAGCTTAATATCTCCAACTATAACTTTTCCTATAATTTCCGACTAAATGATTAACACTCCTGTAACACGTCTTGAATCCCCTAACTTCGATGTTCTATGGCTTAAAATATTTCTCATTACTACTACCATTTTCTTGTGCTTCTGTTACTGCTCCCCTAATAAAATAGATTTTCACATCCTCTTTTGAATATTTTACTACTTCTCACGAGACTTACTTCTTCCCATCCAAATGCTGAGGTCCTCTATTTAGGTGTTTTAGACGTACACCACACTGGAGTGGTTAACCCTCCCTCATACTGGATGCAGGAGGGGAGGAGGAAAAAACATTCAGTATTCTCAACGATCTTGAACAGTTAATTAAGGAACCTACACATATCCCAGATCGACCTAACCAATTCTTGAACACGCTTGATTTATGTTTCACCACTACTCCTTCTCGATATAAATACACCATTTTCTCTCCTATCGGTAACTCTGACCACAATCTCGTAGCTCTTAATTATAAAACTTTTTCTCCAGCAGCTCCACCATGCCTCAAACGTACTTTCTGGCACTTTAATCGGACTAATTGGAGGGCATTACCTCGTTTCTTCGCTAACTATGATTGGAATGAATCTTGCTTTGACTCTGAGGACGCTTCGGTCACTGCTGAAAAGGTAGGGGCCATAATCACCGAGGGGATGAGCGGGTTCCTTCCATCTTCAACTAAATCTTTTTCTCCACAAAATCCATGGCTCGATGGAGCCTATAATCGCTCCATTTAGGAAAGAGACATTGCCTACGGGCATGGAAAAACTCGTTCTCCTATCACTCTTACTAATTTTCATTCTTCTCGGAATCGTTGCAGGGATATTATTCAACAGGCTAAGCGCACTTTCATTAAAACAAAGTGCGACAACCTACTTGGCTCTCCTACTGATAAAAATTTCTGCTCTTACCGAAAACATCTCTAACACCTTCTGTAAATCTGCCTTTCCTCCTCTTATTCACTCTGACGGATCTTTAGCTAACTCTATTACTGAAAAAGCTAATCTTTTGGGCTTTCTTTTTCATCTAATTCTACATTGGACGATTCCGGCATCCATCATCCTCCTCTCGGGTTTCCTATGTATCTC
>JABUQX010056253.1:42500-47500 GCA_015478945.1 Trachelipus rathkii | reverse complement strand
CCTGCTCTTTGGTATTGGGTGCCTGGGGTCTCCTTCCGCCTCTTACGGGTATGGAAAACGTCCCCTCTGTCCCACCGTCGGCTCGAGCCCTTAAAATTTTTATACGCTGATTCCATATATGTTATTAGTTTTCTTCTACCTAACGTAGTTTTGGAGATATAAAATATGAAAGAAAATTAAGTCCTTTTTCCATACAAATTTCATACGCTAATTCCATATATGTTATTTTTCTTGTACCTATTTTAGTTTTCGAGATATCATGCGGGTAACTTCTTTATTATATATATATATATATATATATATATATATATATATAGAGCATATATAGTTATATATAGTGTATAGCATATATATATATATATATATATATATATATATATATATATATATATATATATATATATATATATATATTATATATATATATATATATATATATATATATATATATATATATATGTATATATATACAAATATAATGAGATTTTCAATTGTGCTGCTCGCGGAAAACGATTACTAAAAAAAAGTCAAAGAAATAACTCTTTATGGCGGCGAGTACGACGCACGGCAGGCTCGCCTGCCTTAATATCATTGCAAATATTGATATATTTTATTTTAGCTACATATATATATATAGGGTATATATATATATATATATATATATATATATATATATATATATATATATATATATATATATATATATATATATATATATATTATTATTATTGAGTTGACATATTATTAGATAGAAAGAGAAAAGGATTTATTATTACAAATATTATTCTTTTTCTTCTTATTATAAAGAAGAGTTATTATATATTATTATTATATATTATTATATATATATATATATATATATATATTATTATTATTATTATTATTACACATATTATATATATATATATATATATTATTGGTTATTATTATATATATATTATTATTATTGCTATTACATATACATATATATTATATTATAGATTACATATATTATATTACATACATATATATTATATACATATTATATACATTATATATATACATACATATATATGACACATTATATATATACATATTACATATTGCTATTGTTACATACACATTACATATATATACATATATATATATTATTATATATATAGTTATATATATATATATATATATATATAGTTATATATATATATATATATATATATATATATATATATATATATATAGGCGTAATGGGGAAAAATTTGGTGGGGACGATTGGAAAATTTTTAGCAAAATTTTACTATATTGATAATTCAAGTACAAATAAAATACCTTGAAAATCCTCACGGGGGGCGGTGGAGAAGTCCGCACATATATATATATATATATATATATATATATATATATATATATATATATATATATATATATATTATATATATATATATATATATATATATATATATATATATATATATATATATATATATATATATATATATATATATATATATATATATATTGCAGAGAAAAGGCTGGCAAGTGGCCGAACCTCAAGTCTTTCGACCGACCTGAACGAAAAAACTTCCAAAATATTCTCGCCCCCCACCCAGAGGTAACTGTGGTATCACTTCGAAAACACATGTGCGCCACCGTCGCCGCCACCTCAGGACTTAACAAATTCGAGCTCATCCCCGGGACTCTGCACCACTCAACCACTTTATTTCTCCTTCACATCATGAGGCATACTTTCCCGACTTATGCCTCAGCCTTACTCCTAAAAGCCGGTGACACAGAAACAAACCCTGGACCTGGAATCTACAAATGTCCAATATGCAACAAGATAGTGAGGAGAAACTCCATAAACTGCAATAGATGCAAACAATGGATCCACAAACACTGTTCCAATCTCACCACGCTACCCCCTTCTCAACAACCCCCACAACACAAACAAAAAACAATATAAACATATTACAATTCAACACAAACGGACTACACAATAAAACCAAAGAAATAGAAGTCTTTCTAAAACAACACAACATACACATAGCCATGATACAAGAAGCCTACCTACCCGATAACTATCCAGAACCAAAATTCTATGGCTATGATGCCATCTTCACACCCCAAACCTCAACAATAATGATAAACAAAAAACCACACAATCTAATAAACCTCTACATTCCCCACCACAATGCCCCAGAAATTACAAACCAAACCTCTCCGAAATCTCCCACCTCCCAAACCTCATAATGGGAGGCGACTTCAACGCTCACCACCCTACATGGTACAACGCCCAAGAAGCAAACCAAAGAGGAACCCACATCATAGCCAACCTTGAAAACCTCAACATCTTAAACAACACAAACAGCCACACCAGAAACCCACCTCAAACCAATCAAACGTGCACATCACCAGACATAAGTATGTTCACTAAATTTGCACAATAAAACTCCACTGGTCGACACAAACCGACCTAAACTCTGACCACCTACCCATCATCATAAAATACCAAAATGTCAACAAACCAAACCACCCACTCAGAAAAACACACAAACTACAAAAAGCAGACTGGACACAATTCACCAACCATATAGAAAACAACATGCATCCCCTAAATATCACTAACACATCAACACTCAACAAAGCCATACAAAATTTCACTTCTCTAATTCAAAAAGCAGCTAACAAAGCCATCCCCAGAGGATACATAAAAAAATACAACCCTACCTTAACACCTGAAATAGAACAGCTAATCAAACAACGCAACTCGCTCAGAACAAAAACACCCACATCACTCCAAACGACAACACAGATTAACGCCCTAAACACCCAAATCATAAACCTAACAAACACACATTCTTCAAACAACTTCCAAACCTTCCTCACCAAGAACATCCAACACACGAATAACACCAGAATGTGGAAAACAATAAATACAGTTTAAGACAACCAACCAACACACACACACGAATCCATCAAAAACCAAACACACAAAACCCACAAACCAACAAACAACACGCAAACACTCTCGCAACTCACTTCGCAAAGCAGGAAAATCATCAAAGCCCTCAAGAAAATAAAACTCAACCAAGACCCAACAATAGAAATAACCACAAATGACCTAGAAAACATAACAAAGACACTTAAAAACTCACTTGCAACTGGCACAGACAAACACCTCAAACACCTAGGGAACAAAGCTTTAACACAATTAGCACAAATATATATACCGCCTCCATTAATTAGCCTAAACTCCATTCCCCCTATCTGGAAAAAGCTATCATTAAACCCAAATTAAAAACCAGGAAAAGACCCCTCTGACCATTCATCATATCGTCCCATTTCTCTATCAACACTATGCAAACTACTAGAAAAAACCATACTAAACAAAATAACTCCACACATCATCAAACACAAATTCCAACACGGTTTCAAGCAAAACCACTCAACTACAACCAAACTCGCAAACATTATGCAACCCACAATCAACGGCCCAAACTCAAAACCAACTCATAGAACAATAATCATAGCATTCGATACAGTACCCAAACATAACTTGATTCACAAAATAACAAAATCTAACATCCCCACTAACCTAAAGAAATGGATTTCCAACTTTCTATCAGGACGAACAGCACAAATACAAACAAACAATACAAAATCCAGAACAGTAAACATCAACAACGGAGTACCCCAAGGCGCAATACTATCTCCCACACTATTCAACCTATTTACGGCCAATCTACCACAACCACAAACAGATCACACACAATCATAATCACGCAGAGATGACATCACCATGCGTCACTACACATCAAGAACCTAAACACGGCCACAAACCTGACACAACAATACATCAACCAACTTCAAACATGGCTAACAGAAAACAGAATGTCCGCCTCACCAAACAAATCTTCAATTACATTAATTACCACCGACCGCCAACTTGGTACCACACACCCACTAGTCTACCTAAACAACATTGCTATACCCTTTAACAAAACTCCCAAAATCCTCGGAGTAACACTTGACACGCATCTCACCTTCACAAAACACATAGATAACATTTCATCTGCAAACAAGAAACTGAACATATTATGAACCATCGCTGGTACAGACTTCACAAACAATAAACCAACATCCACCATTATATACAAACAATACATTCGCCCGACTCTAAACTACGCCTCTCCAACCTGGCACCAACTACTGACTAAAAATAACAAAGAAACTCCAAACGACACAAAAACAAAGCTCTAAGAATCATAACAGGATGCACTTCAACAACACAACAACAACTCCTAACGATGAAACCAAAATTCAACCCATAGAACACACCTGGACACGATAGGCACACAATTTTCCAAAACCCAACACCAATGCCATATTGCACTCTCTAACCGTACCCTTCACGGACTCTGGGCAAACAACCCTCCTTCTTCGCCGGCTCTTTTATTACAAAAAATTCTGAACAACATTACATCACCACCAAACACAACGTATAACAAATAATCTAATAAGACACTAACAGAAAATCACTTAAGACGCAGACCACCAACAACATTTTAAACAAACACCCACGAGAAATAGCACCAGATTACAAATATGTATTAAATCACAATTTAATATATAAAACTCTCTAAATAAATGTTTAAATGTAACTGAACACGAATAAAATAACGTCTCAATGGTACGGCTTTCACCTTTGAACTACCAGGCTGGGCCTGTTTTTACCATGCCTTTTATATTTTTTATTGAAATGGAAATGAGTTTAAACAATTCGATATATCGACCAATCAGATTTTGAAAGACGCAAATTACAAACTTTGGGAAGTATACATGTTCCAATAGAGTTTATATTATACTGTTATAGTTCAAATTTATATATATATATATATATATATATATATATATATATATATATATGTTATATATATATATATATATATATATATATATATATATATATATAGAAACTTTTCTTTTAAAAGGATGTTAACCGATATATATCGAACGAGCGATGT
>JABUQX010056253.1:27500-32500 GCA_015478945.1 Trachelipus rathkii | reverse complement strand
TATATTAATTATTTCAAGAGAAAGTTATCTGAATAAATCATACTATGTCATATAATATATAATATATATGAAATATATAGTATATAATATATATTATACATGTTTTGAATATTATTTAGGTCAGTAATAATTATCTTAAAATGACGATAGTTTCCATTGTTAGGTTATTATTATTATTATTATTATTATTATTTTTATTATTATTATTATTATTATTATTATTATTATTATTATTATTATTATTATTATTATTATTATTATTATTATTTTATTATTATTATTATTATTATTATTATTATTATTATTATTATTATTATTATTATTATTATTATTATTATTATTATTATTATTATTATTATTATTATTATTGCTATTATTATTATTATTATTATTATTATTATTATATTGGCTGTTATATTATTATTATTATTATTATTATTATTATTATTATTATTATTATTATTATTATTATTATTATTGTTATTATTATTATTATTATTATTATTTTATTAATATTATTATTATTATTATTATTATTATTATTATTATTATTATTATTATTATTATTATTATTATTATTATTATTATTATTATTATTATTATTATTATTTTAATCATTACTTTCTGAATAATGATGGTATGACTGGTTGATTGATTGATTGATTGATTGATTGACTGATTTGATTGTTTCATTGATTGATTGATTAATTAATTGATTAATTGATAGATTTGATTGATTGATTAATTGATTGATTGATTGATTGATTGACTGATTGATTGATTGATTGACTGATTTGATTGTTTGATTGGTTGTTTGATTGGTTGTTTGATTGATTGACGGATTGATTTACTTTACTGATTGATTGATTGATTGATTGATTGATTGATTGATTGATTGATTGATTGATTGATTGATTGATTTATTTAATTGATTGATTGATTGATTAATTGATTGATTGATTGATTGATTTATTTATTTGTTTGATTGTTTAATTGATTGATTTTAAGATTCTTTCATTTTAGAACATTTTATTGTACATCTCTTTTATTGAAATGACGTTTAATTTAAAGCCTATTCATTGTAAAGCCCTTTAGTGTACAACGCTTAAATTGAAAGTACTTTGTAGTGTACAACACTTTCGTGTAAAGCCTTTCAGTGTACATTTCTTTCATCGTATAAAGATTGTGGTGTACGGTGTATTAAAAGGAAAGTTTTTCAGTGTATGATAGAGCTTTTCATTATAAAGCTTTCCATCGTAAAGCTTTCCAGTGAGTGCACAACGCTTGAGAATGAGAATAAAATGAGAATAAAATCAAGTTCGTAAATTGACATTTAATTGTTTGTTTTTATCAGTGATTTTTCTATCTTTTTTTTCAATGATGGCACTCTAAAATCATATATTTCACCCGTTGCCAATTTTGTTTAGAACTTCTGAAAAGACCCCCTTGGCAAAAAAATAAATGGCAATCAATATTATTAAAAAAATCAAATTTAACTTTAAAGTTTTAAAAACATACTATCTATCAGTAAAAGACTGTAAGTAATACACAATACTGTAATAAGTAACTAATTTAGATCAATATTAAATTAATAAATAGAACTAACCAGAAAATTTAAATGTTTAATGATATTTTGAGGTTTGATGCGATTCTCATTTCTTCATCAACCATTTGGATCTTTTCTTTTTTTGTTAGTTTATATGTTTGTGATAGCAAGATATAGATATAGAAAGATATAGAAAGCTGCAATAGTGGATCACAAGAACCTGGCAATATGATTACTGAAACCCTTTTGGTGAATACGATCACCAAAACCTTATGGCAAATAGGATCACCAGAACCCTTTGGGCAATACGTGATCACCAGAACTTATGGCTATAGATCACTAGAACCTTTTGGCCGATGATCTGGTGAAATCTTCGGCAATAGCCGATCACCGTAATCCTTCTTATGGCAATACGATCAACAGAACCTTGGCAATATTTACTCCACCAGAACCTTATGGCTATAGGATCGTACCAGAACCTTTTGGTAAATGCGATCACCTTGGTGAACCCGGGCAATATGATCGGTCAGGAACCTTTGCACGATCGCTGAACTTGGCGGCAACACACTGAACTTTTGGCAATGGGTTTGATCACCAGTGGAACTCTTGGCAAATGATCATCAGAACTGTATGCATCACCAGGACCTTTTGGCACAGACTAATAGAACTACAAAACTAGATCACCTAGAACCTTTTGGCAATACGACTACCGGTGGAACCTATATATAGATCACCAGAACCTTTTGGCAATGATCACCAGAACCTTATGAATATAGGATCACCAGAACCTTTAGGCAATAATGATATAATATCCTTCCAAAATGTCAAAAGGTATATCTTTTATGCTCGCACTAAGTGTCATTATTAAAGGCATATTATGTATTAATCTCTGTATTTCCAATAGATATAGATTACAGATACAATTGAAAGCATATGATACACATAATTTAAAATGTATTCTAAGTTATTAGCATTAAAATACTTGTCTGGACTAAAATTTTCTTTTTAAACTTATGATGTTGTTACGTTATATATAATATACATGAATATTACATTATTACACATAAACATACACATACACATATAAATATACACATACATATACATATACATATTATTATACTGATGCATGTATGATATACATATACATATATATATATATATATATATACATATATATTATATATGTTAATACACATATATATACATATACATATAAATATATACATATAAATATACATATACATATACATGTTACATATACATATACATACTGATGATACATACATTGCTGCTATATATGTATAGCATACTTAAATATTAAATCTATTAATCATATATATATATATATATATATATATATATATATATATATATATATATATATAAATATATATATATATATATATATATATATATATATATAACTCTTTACAATCTGATAGAATATCTGAATTTTTTTTAATTTAAGGTGCTTTTTAATAACTGGTCTAACTTGCTTAAGATATTGTCTATAGATAAAGGTTAAGGCAACCCATCATCTATGGCAGCCTCTGCTAAGTTGACAAAGGTCTATAGAAAGAGTAGCCACAATGAGTAAAATCCTTCATGCAATTATTTCCGATTTAGTGGTTAGAATAACACCAATTACTTCCCACCTGATTAATGAAATTCAAATGAATGATAACCTGTCTTTAGTACTTCTGAAACGCTGATTAGCGAGAACTGAACACGCATTGAAAGTTTCGCCTTCTCTAAGAATTGAATTGCCAACGCGAGCGCCCCAATGAAAGCTACTCCAACTTAATATTCAGTAGATCGCTGTAGTATGGACTGTTGATGATACTACGTCTTGAATCGCGTCCAAGATCGCGAATAGAATCCCTTTCTATCAGATCAACACACCGAAATAGACCCAGGAAGGCTGGATTCATCCTCGGACATATTCAGCTGGCTGATTATTCTGAGCCCCATAATAATTCCCACAACATGGGACAAACATATACATCCCCCATCCTACATCCCACTATTGTCCGGATAATTACATACCCCAACTTAAACCCTGTCAACACAGTGCAAAAGAATTTAACAATAGGAGGCGGATTTCAACGTCCATGACAGAGCCTGATACAGAGAATATCCTTCAGATAGCCGAGGAACTCATATCCTCGATGAACTTGATACCTTAAATATACTAAATTACAACAACCTCCCCACCCGGGAATTCTCCCAAACAAAACTCAAACCAAGACATCTACTGACATCACTTTTCCTTTCCATCTTTTTACCAACACTACATGGAATACAGAAATTGATCTCCCATCAGACCAACTCCTAATAATAATAATAATAGCAAATAAAACAACAAAAATATTGCACCCCAGGATTTCTTTCATAAACCTTTACAAACTACCAAAGAGCAACTGGCAAAATTCGCCTAATACATCTGAACACAACTTCTCTACTAGAAATTAGGAATTCTCACTCTCTATATAAACTATAAAGCCATAAATAATTTCACCAAAGTAGTCCAAAAGGCCTCCATCTTTACATATCAAAAGGTCACATAAAATACTACAACCCCTTATTATCACCTGAAATCCTCAACTTGATAAAACAAAGACACACCCTTCGATAACAAAAAAGCTTATACTCCAAATCTAACTTTCACATAAACTTACTCCTTAAACACATAAATTCCAATCTCATCTCCACCAAAAATAGAAAAAGAAAAAAACTTCTAGTTGATAGTATGGAAGGCTGGAAAAAAATAACATGGCATGTAATTAAATCGTCTTCCATAACTCTTAGAAACAACTCTCCACCCACAAACGAAGCTTTAAGAGGACAAAAAATCCCTTCCTTTCTAAAAAAATAGCACTGCATTATCCTAGCACGACACTATTCCAATATATCTTCAACAAACCTACCCAAGCAAATAATAGAAAAATAATACACAAGCTCAAAAAACGAAATTAGAAATCAACCCTAACCCCCATTTTCTACACAAGAAATAACTATACTTATCAAAACCTTAAAAAACTCCCCAGCTTCTGGCCCAGACAACATCTCTAGCCTTCTTCACATAAAACACTTTGGACCTACCGCTATATCATTCATTACAAATATCTTCAACAAATCCTGGTCTTTTAACTATATCCCTCCATACTGAAATATCATTGTGGAAAATATTAAAAACCAAAGAAAACATTTGGAAATTAAAAAACCACTTAATTAAAATTGAAAATTTATACTCACTTATAATCATATATATATATATATATATATAAATATATATATATATATATATATATATATATATATATAGCATATATATATATATATATATATATATATATATTATATATATATATATATATATATATATATATATATATATATATATATATATATAATATATATATATATATATATATATATATATATATATATA
>JABUQX010056253.1:15000-17500 GCA_015478945.1 Trachelipus rathkii | reverse complement strand
AGGTCTGGGGGTTCAGGTATTGGACAGAGAAAGATTGTGATAGTAAGAAAGACGAATCCTTTATTAAGGCTGGTGTGCGATTGGAGAGTGAGTCTGTTGTAATAGGGAGAGTATGAAGAGAGTAGCGTTACGTTCGACGGGCAGAAAAAAGACTAGAGAGAATTTGGGGGAGCGAGAGCCCTAAGTTGCACCTGAACATTCTCAAGAAGAGCTGTGCAGCGAAGCAACCCACAATCGCGAACATACTTCATGCTAAAAGAGAAACAACGCCCCTAAACCAGAGAAACTTGGGGTGTTGTGATGAAATCTGGAGCAACTTTAGAACACGAGTTATGAATGAGAATATTTCTTCAAAGAAGATAATTGGTTCCTTCGAGAAAAAAAGAACATCAGGAATATTTGATCGATGAGTTTTGAGCTGTTCTTTTAAAGTTTGAGGCTGTGTCTTTTGAAAGTTTTTGCTTGGTCCTTTTAAGTTGGGGCTTGTGTCTTTTCAAAGTTTGGTCTGTGTTTTTCAAAGTTTGAAGCTGTTGTCTTTTCAAAGTTTGACTGTGTCTTTTCAAGAAGGTTGAGCTGTGTCTTTTCAAATTTGAGCTGTGTCTTTCTAAGTTTTGAGCTGTGTTTTTTAAAGTTTGAGCTGTGTTTTTTACTTTGAGCTGTTCTTTTCAAGTTTGAGCTGTGTTTTTTTCAAAGCTTGAGTGGTTGGTCTTCTAAGGTTTAAAGCTGTGTCTTTTCAAGTTGAGCTGTGGTTCTTTTTATAAGTTGAGCTGTGTCTTTTCAAGGTTTGAGTCTTTTTGGTGGGGTTCTTTTTTTCAAAGTTGAGCTGTGTCTTTTCAAGGTTAAGCCTGTCTTTTCAAAGTTTGAGCTGTGTCTTTTCAAAGTTTGAGCTGTGTCTTTTCAAAGTTTGAGCTGTGTCTTTTCAAAGTTTGAGCTGTGTCTTTTCAAAGTTTGAGCGGTGTCTTTTCAAAGTTTGAGCTGTGTCTTTTCAAAGTTTGAGCTGTGTCTTTTCAAAGTTTGAGCTGTGTCTTTTCAAAGTTTGAGCTGTGTCTTTTCAAAGTTTGAGCTGTGTCTTTTCAAAGTTTGAGCTGTGTCTTTTCAAAGTTTGAGCTGTGTCTTTTCAAAGTTTGAGCTGTGTCTTTTCAAAGTTTGAGTGTGCTTTTCAAAAAGTTGAGCTGTGTTTTTCAAAGTTTGAAGCGGTGTCTTTTCAAAGTTTTTGCAGCTGTATCTTTTAAGAGGAAGATGCTCAAAATTAAGATCGGCATAAAAATGGGAAAATAGTTGAGATAGTGCAGAACCTGTAATGAACTATTGATAGTTTTACCATAGCAGTGAAGACAGAACCGTATATAAAGACCGAAGGAAAATCAAAGAGAAGACTTTGTGCCAGACCACATCGAAAACTCATGTTCTGCGCAATTGTCCTGCGCACAGCGAAGATTCGTTGAAATCCCTTGTGCAGAAGGTCCAAAATCAAGGACAAAGGAGAAGATGATTTCCAGTAGAGTTTCCTCACGGAAATCACACTTCGATCGGAGATAAGATTAAGATGTTAAAGTAGGGTTTCAAAATTTAGAAATAATGAGGTTTTGCATAGGATGATAATTTAAGGGGCTAGAGAGGTCTTCATTCGGCCCAGGTTGCTGAGTCAAGGCTTTCAACAGAAGGAAAGTTGATGGTGATAGCATAGATAACAAGCAAGGAGCAAGGAGAAGGGAGCAAGGGAGCAAGGGAGCGAAGGGAGAAAGGGAGCAAGCGAGCAGAAGCAAGGGAGCAAGCTTGAAGGACAAGTTTTAAGTAAGTGGAGAACGGAGCAAGCCTTCGAAGGACAAGTTTTAAGACCACAGAGCTGATAATGTAAGGACACGTTAGCCTTTCTCCTAGGAAAGAGTTTTCCTAGTGGTACGTAGATTTGATTTAGCACGATTCATTATGAACTATTAATGGATTATGAGATTCAAGTATGAAATATAGAGTTCGGAGTATGAGATTCCATAAACAGAGTATGAGATTCTAATGAGTATGTAAGATTACCAAGAGTTTTAAGCAAGGTATTCTCGAGGTAAACGTCACTACAACGAAGCATGAGAGCAAGTAGAGTTAAACCAATGTTCATGAGTTTGGTTAATGGGAAATATTGTGGTGGGGGTTTGTTTGATGGAAAATATGGTAAATGGGCTTCCTTTATGTCATAGAAATCACTCGACAATTCACTCTTTGTACTCAGATGACTCCGTCCATTTTAAATGAATGAGCCAATGGAGAATTTTATCTCCATCCGGGGGATCGAATGGACTCGGGTCGCTGAGTACAATGACGGGAGTTTATCCACTAGCTATCCGCGTTTCCGAAAAAAAGAACATCCAGCGAGTTTTTAACCCCGTTTCTGAATACTGTAAGAAGATCACAATTTGTTGTTTATCTCGCAATCTATATGTTTTTTGTGGCATCCTTCACCTTGTAATGCAATTACGATTCTTGAATCATCTATATGTGTAATGCA
>JABUQX010056253.1:0-7500 GCA_015478945.1 Trachelipus rathkii | reverse complement strand
ATATAATATATCAGCATCCCGAAAAGGCAGGCATGTACTAAAAAAACTATAATAAGTAACGAAACTAAATATCATTTATGGTAATTGTTTACTAGAGGGTTTGTACCCACGATTTTTTTATGAAATTCACAGGGATATAAAATAAGAATAGTGAAAACGAAAATTGTCGACTCTCATTAGGAAACAAAAAGTAATTCACGCCTCCTCAAGTTGTCTATCCAAATCCATAGACTTTCAATTATTGATCGATCCAGGTTAGGTCCCTACTGCTCTCTAAGTTCAGGTTATGATAAGTTTGTTAGGTATACACCCAGAGAAAATCTATGTAGAATTTAACAAATTCTTATCATAACCTGAATATGATGGCCCTAAAACAGCACGGGGCCCGACTAATTATTTTATTATAAGAAAGTCCTATGGGAAATTTTAAAGTTTCAAAACATAGCTGAAACTTTTTTCCTAAAGAGACTAAACCGCCGATATTTCACCGATTTTCCCACTATTCGTACCATTACATAATATTTTTGGTAATGAGTTGGTTTAAGGTAATGTGTCATGATATCGATATTTAGTAAAAGCCTAATCGGATATTTATAATAATCCACATGCAACGTGCCAAGTGTTTTCAAATAAACAACGTGCCATATTTACATTGGTTGTAATGATTTTCTATTTTAGGTAAACGAAAAATTAAAAATTTGATTTGCTATAAAAAGAACTTCTTTTTTTTGAGTTTTTGAGCTTCAAACTGATTTAGTTTCAATTCATTTTATTTTAATTTTTATTGTTTATTTCGACGTAAATATTTATTATTTGTGTCAACAATGGTGCTTTGTATAAATATATATATTAATATATATATTATTATATATATATATATATAATTATATATATATATATATATATAACCTCTATATATATATATGATATATATTTATATATTATATATATAATACTATATTACAATTTCTATATATTATATATTATATATATGGTCAGCTTTTTTTAAGCTGACATCATTTAACTAGAGAACGGCAGGTCCTAACAGAAAACAAATTATATATTTTGGAAATCAGCCGAAAATTCTAAAGATGGGATTTAACTTTTTTATTTTTTTTTTTTTTTTTTTTTTTTTTTTTTTTTTTTTTTTTTTGGGCTTATTCATTAAAATTATTTTAAAATTATTTACCCCATTTAGGGGGCTCGAGCCGACGGGGGAACAGAGGTGGGGAACGTTCATTACCCCGAGGGGATGGTCGGAGGAACCCCCGGGACACCCAAAGACCAAAGAGCGAGGGTTTCCGGAGACCATCCCGGAGGGGGGATTTAGTACCCGTCGTCACCGGGAGGCCGAAGAGACGCGACTCTGCATCTTTGCGTTTACCCTATGGTTTTACCCTTTAGTTAAAAAAAAAAAGAATAATTTTACCTCCAAAACACTTTGTATACTTTACTAAAGGGATACCTCTAGGGTAAAACCGCAAAGGTGGCGAAGTCGGGTGTCCTCTCGCCGGCTCACGAGTGGACGACGGGGGGCCTATCCCCTCCACGTCGCCCCCCCCTCCGGGGATGGTCTCCGGAACCCCGCTCTTTTGGTCTTGGGTGGTCGCGGGGGTTCCTCCGACCATCCCCTCTGGGGTATGAAACATCGTCCCCCTCTGTCCCCGTCGGCTCGAGCCCTAAAATGGGGGGAAATAATTTTTAAAAATATTTTCGATGAATAAGCAAAAAAACAAAGAAAAGAAAAAGTTACAATCCAACCTTAGAGATTTATCCGCTGATTCAAATATATAATTTTACATACTGTGAGCATTAAAATAATATAATATACTATAATATATATATATATATTATATATATATATATATATATATATATATAATATATATATATATATATATAATATATATATTATCTATGTATATATATATTATAATATATATTATAATAACTGGGCTGTGGATATATATATATATATATATATTTAATATATATATATATATATATATATATATATATAATATATATATATATTATAATAATATATATATATACTATTTTTAATATATATAATTATATATATTATATATATATAATATATTATTATATTATATATATATATATATATATTCAAATTTTGATTCTAGAATTTATTTCTAAATTTTTATTTTAAATAACACATTTAAGGTTAATATATACTAACTATATAACAATATTTCTTTTTTGAAAATTATTTAATGTAAATTTTGCCAAAGCCAGTGCCACTCTAACGTGTTCGAACAAACCATATTTTAATAATGGGTAACAACAATATCCAATAACCTACGATTATCGGAAAAAACAATTGATATTTGATAACATTACCTCAAACCGAACTATCCTTATTTTTTTAGAGTATATCTGTGATTTTTAAAAAAAAAATTTTGGTTTTTTTTTTAATAACAAACCTATGGGTTTTTTACAACTTTGAGAGGCTGTAAACTTTTTTTCCTAATTTTCCTAATTTTTTCTAATTTCTAACTTCAGAAAAGTTAAGTTAAAGTTAGGTTTTTTTAACAAAATTGCTTAGCGGCAAGCTTCTGGCATAATTTCAGAAGTTTTTTTTTTTGTTTTTGTATTTATCATATTGATAGTATATGATACTAATAATGAATTTAAGTGTGACGGACATGATTCAAAGTTTCGAAATATTTTAAATAATTTTTTAAAAAATTACATTTAATATATAAAAAAAAAGAGATCAAAAATGAAATATCTCGAAAAGTACGAATTACTTACAGAAAAAACAATTACATATTTGGAATCAGCAGAAAATTTATTATAAAAATGTAAAAATAAATAAAAAAAATATTAAGGGGCTCGAGGGAGGGGCGGAGGAACCCCTGCGACACCAAAAACCAAAGAGCGGGATTTCCGGAGACCCCTCGGAGGGGGGGAAATTGTTCTACCTGTCATTCCCGGAACCCGAGAGACCCGACTCTGCATCTTTGCTGTTTACCTTGGTGTTCCTTTAGTTAACAAAAATTTTTTTTTTTAAAGACTGACGAAAGTAGTAAAAACGTAACAGGAGTCATAATAATTTTTTGAATCTGTCTGTCACCACTTAAATTGATTGTTACTGATTCTAATACTAGCAACATATTAAAAAAAACAAAAAAATATACAAAAAAAAAGGAGTTGTAAAACATAACAGGTCCTATATATAATAGTAATATATATATATATTATATATATATATTATATATATATATATTAATATATATATATATATAGTATATATTATATATATATTATATTATATATATATATATATATATATATATATAGTCCAGATCCTGGCAGAATGCTGGGTTTAGGTTCCTGTCCCTCGCATTATAGGCGACTTTACATATAACTTTAACCACCTGAAAAATCATTAAGTTTAGAATTTTTACCTTTGCAGCAGTATTATATTTATCATTAATAATAGAATAAATTTGCAGATATGTTATTTACAGTGTAGTATATAAACATATTTTATTTAGTTAATTAGTAGGAAAGCCTACTTATTACATTACAGTACTATACATATCTTAAATTGAATAAAAAAAGTTTCTTAAAATGAAAAAAATATACAATGTATAAACCCTTATAAATTTGGAGATAATTTTTTTTTTTTTAAATATCTGATTGAAGAACCTTAAGCACTGTAATGTATTTTTCATTTCAACTGTATCTGTACTGTAGTACTTTACATTTTAACTGTATGACTAATGTATTACAGAATTTTATTTTATTTTTGCTATTTTAATCTTTTTGTGAAGAACAATGTGCATTTAAAAGTGGTAGAGGATATGTGGATCATATTTTTTTACATTGAAACAAATGATTGAGAAAAAGAGAAGAAAAAATTGTATTTAGGTTTTATGGATTTGCAACAGCAGTATGATAGGATTAATAGGGAAGCTCTACATCAAGAGTTAATGACATATAGTGTTGGTGGCAAGTTTCTGAATGGAACTTCCACCAACACCAGTAGACTTCTGAATGGAATCAAACTATCAAAGACATGTATGACGATAGTGAAGCTTGTGTAAGAATAAATGAAGTTGAAAATGATTGGTTTAATATTAATAGCGAAGTGAGGCAGGGATGTGTTATGTCTCCTTGATTATTTAATTTGTATATGGTTGTGGTTATGAAAAAATAAGAGGTAGGGTTGGCAAGGGAAGGTTAGAATGATGGAGAATGGAAGAGAGTGGAGGGTGCCCTACTTATCATATGTGGATGATTTGGTTTTGTGTTGCGAATCTGAAGAGAGTTTGAGTGGTTTGGTAGAGGGGTGTGGCAGGGTGTGTAAAAGGAGGGGTTTGAAAGTAAATGTTGATAAGATTAAGGTTATGGCAGTGAGTGTGTGCTTTAGCTCACTGATAATGATTTGTGTAGTGCTTGAAGGAAAGTTGAAGTTGAAAACTTGCCTTTGTATCTAGTATCAAGAAAAGTAGGCAAGGACAGGTTGCTGTCATTCAGATACTTTTGGAATCGGTCACACAAAGACAGTTTTAGTGCCTGCATGGTGTTTCCCAATCCAAAAAACTTTGGATCTTTGGACGACTTGATGGTACATAACATTAGGATTTGTACTTCAGGTATAATGTCTGTTAACATATTGTTACCTTAACATAATTACTTTGCCTTTTTTTTTTTTTTACACTTATAAGGACTGAACAGTGAAAAGTATTGACACATTTTGACCAATACCAATACCTGTGGTAAATACCAATACCCTTTGGGAGCCAATACCAATGCCCGTAAAAATGGCCAATACTTACTAATACCAATACTTTGGCACATCCCTAATATATTGATAATATATATATATATATAGATTATATAATATATAATATATATCATATATTATTATATATAATATATATATATATATATATATATATATATATAATATATATATATAATATATATATATATTAGCGGCGATTCCAGCAATTCTCTCTCTCTCTCTCTCTTCAGCTGATTTACATCCGATATTCCTATCCCCCAAACTCCCAATTCAAAAATAACAAAAATAATAACCTACATAGATGACATAACGATAATCATATCAGACCCCTCTGTACCCACTGCCACAAACCTCACTCAGACTTACTTAAATCACCTAAAAGCTTGGTTATCATTCAACAGAATGTTGGCCTCTGCTGAGAAATCATCTATCACCTTGATCACCACTGACAGATACCAATCATCCCTCCACCCACAAGTAACCTTAAACAGCCCCATCATTCCCCTAAACAAAACACCCAAAATACTCGGAATAACCTTCGACACCCACTTCACCTTTACACCACACATTCAAAACATCATATGTACAGCAAACAAGAAATTAAATGTCCTCCGAACCTTATCCCAACACAGTTTCAGTAATGAAACAACTACACTGTCAACAACATTCAAACAATTCTCAAGATCTACAATCAACTATGGATCTACAGTCTGATATCCACTAACCTCCCCCACTAATAGAAATAAACTACAAAGAATACAATAACAGGCGGCCTAAAAACCACCCCTATCCAGCACCTGCATGAAGAAACAAAAATCCTACCAATTCTGGACCATCTGGATATGATAGGAACCCAGTTTTACTCCAGGATTCTCGACCCATCTCAATCTTGTCATAACTACTTACAAGAACACACAATGCATCGCTTAAAATTCCCTCCCTCTTCTGCAGCCCTGTTATGGCGAATTTTATAGAACTATCCCCCTCCCCCAAATAACACCCCTCTATCAAAACCTATTCACACACATTTCGCGTAACATTACCTGAACAACTACCCAACAATTAGCCTCATAACCCTTCCCTGATATATCCCCTTCACAAGGCACACTAACATGAAAGACACAGATCTCCCTTCCTAGATTGAGATCCGGATATCACCCAAACCTTCAAAATGTAAACATAGATTCCAACCTCATCAAACTCATCTTCACTCTGCCAAAGATGCTTAACTGATCCTGAAGCTGTTGAACACCTACTTCTGAGGTGCCCCATTCACACTCCCTACAGAACACAACACCAGATCACCTCCCTAAGAGACCTATGGCTCCGCCCAGTGGAGATTGCTAGGTTTCTGGAAATGCTTGGACTCCCCATATAAGAGGAGCCCAGGGGCAATATATATATATATATATATATATATATATTTATAATATGTTTATATATTATATATATAATATATATATATAATATGATATATATTATATATATAATATATATATATATTATTATATATATTATAATATCTCTATATATATAATGACATACTTTATATTCGTAAATGGAAATTTATTTAGAATACATATATAAGATAAACTCAAACATAGGAAATGTTAAAAAAAAAAAAAAAAAAAAAAAAAAAACAAATAATTTGTTGAGTTAGAAATGCCAAAAGTACTTGCAATTACTTTGCGAATTTTCAAGTACAGAAATGTGCAATGTCAAAGTACTGGGTTTTAGGATAGCTGGTAAAATATAGTAGCAAGGAATTAACAATACATAAAGTAACTTCAGGTACTCTGTACTTCAGCCCAAGCCTGATCAAATATTATTCATCTATTGACCTTTATTGGTATCTGATACAGTTGATTTCAGCGCTCTCACTATAATTTTAATTTTCAATTTTTTACAGTTTATGCGTATGGTCCACTTTAAAAATAGGCCGTGCAGTTTTTATTTTTAAGTTTATGGATAGAGATAGAAATTAAAAAAGGACATCTTTTGTTCAAATCTTTCTTATAACAAATGGACTGAAATGGTAATGTTGAAAAAATTTAAAGGTTTGGTATTATTTGCTTAAGATCAAATAACTTATGTTTCTCTATGGTCTATATATATATATATATATATAAGATATATATTATATATATATATATATATAATATATAATATATCTATATATATATATATATATTTTATATATATATATTATATATATATATATATATATATAGTATATATATATATATATATATATCTATATAGTTATATTATATAATATATTTACCAATATTTGTTACATACTGGTAAGCTGTGACTTTTTTCTGAAGAAAAAATTTTTAAGTTCAAAAAAGTTTTTCAGAAAAGTTAATATTAAGTTAAAATTTTTAAGAAAATTCGTTGGGGGCAAGCTTCTGGAATTATGTCAGAAGCTTGCCGCTAAAGAATTTTTCTTAAAAAACTAGAAACTTTAACTTAACTTTTTTGAACTTAGGAAATTTTTTTTTAACAGAAAATTTTTTCAGAAAATACTAGTCACAAGTATGGTACAAATATATATTATATATATATATATATCTATATATATATATATATATATATATAATATTATATATATATTATTATTATAATATATATATTATATATTATATATATTTATATATATATATATATATTATATATATATATATATAATAAGTATACTCCCAGCAGGGGAATATTGA
>JABUQX010056252.1:0-5000 GCA_015478945.1 Trachelipus rathkii | reverse complement strand
GTGTATTCTACAATATTGGTCGGCACGTGCTAGAAGCAAGAATATATAGCATATAGACTCAGAATATAGCCCTATGATAAGAATAATAAGAATATATAGAATATAGCATATAGGACACCATGACTTTTCTTCGCGGCGTGCCCTCTTGAAGTCACGTAGCATATGACCTTTGCAGTCACTTGCGAGTTTGCCGTGAGATAAGAAGAAAGGTCCACTTTTATGCACCTTTGCGGTTTCGTGGTAGATAATTATGGCCTATTCTTTACTGTTACTACATAATATACTATACTATACTTATAATAATTATTATATTAACTATATTATTATAATCCCACAGCTCGTGTTTCTCAGACAAGATTTTCTTCGTATTATTTTAGTTCGTTTGCAATATATATATATATGATATTATATATATATATATAAATAATATATATATATAATTAATATATAATATATTTTATATATATATATAGTTATATTATATTATATATTTAATATAATATATATATATACATATATTATAATATATAGAATATATAGTGTGTTTATGGTATAGCGGCGGTGTATTATCTCTCTGTCGTGTTTTGAGTTTGTCAGCTGCTCCGTAACTATGCTATATGTCCTGTCTACTCAGTATAATATATGTATAATTATATATATATATTATAATATATTATATATACATATATATTTATAATAATATATATTATATATATAGTTAATATATTATATTATTTATATATATTATATATATATATATATATATATATATATATTATAATATATATATTATTAAATATTCATATATATATATATACTATATATATAATACTATATCATATATAATATATATTATTATATATATTAGTATTATATATATTATATAATATACTACTATTTCATATATATATATTACTAGTTATATATATACTATAATATAATTATATATATAATATATATACATATAATATATTATATATATATACTACTATCATATATATTATATATAATATATATTATAGTATATATATATATATAGTATATGTATATATAATATATATATATAATGATATATATATATATATATATCATATATACTATATCAATTGATAATATAACCTAAATTATGTCATGTTTTGAGAAGTGAAACATTGACTTGCTTTAATTAAAAAAGTTTTACGAGGTTAAATAAATTATTTTGCTCAAAAATTTATTAACATTAGTATAACCATTATGTAATATTAATCAAAAAATGTGTTACAAATATTGATTTAAGCTATAAAAACCAAATAAGCAAATAAAATCGGGTTTTAAAATTTCTGTAGTTTTAAAATAAATAATTTTTTTAAACCATGGTTTTATCGGCCTGAATAATATATATAGTACTACTAATATATATTATATATATCATTATATATATATATATATATATATATCTATATATATTATATATATAATACTTATTATATATACTATAATAATATATATATACTATATATTATATACTATATTATATATTATATATTATATATTATATATATATATATATATATATATTTATCCCACTATTTTTTTTCCTATATATATCTATATATATTATAATATACTATCTTTATAC
This sequence comes from Trachelipus rathkii, assembly GCA_015478945.1. NCBI lineage: Eukaryota > Metazoa > Arthropoda > Malacostraca > Isopoda > Trachelipodidae > Trachelipus > Trachelipus rathkii. Next base: position 3,382 of record JABUQX010056252.1, on the reverse strand, counting down.
TATAATAATATATATTCAGCAGTGCTCTTAGAGGACAGATTCAAGGGTTGCAAATAATAACAGTTGTATAAATAATAAAAATAACTAACAATTTACAAAATCTACAAACCATTTGTGCTTTTCCTGCTATTGAAAACCATCATACACTGTGCTATTATTATTATTATTATTTCTACCGTTATATTGAACCCCCCTCCCCAATTTTGTCAATAAGATCTGCCGACCCTTATAAAGTTTACATGGTGCCGGTAAATAAGTTTTCTTGATTTTCTTTAGCTCTTTTTTTCTTATATTGCTATTATAAGATACTAGCAGCTAATTAAGATGTGATAATAAATTTAATAATGAAGTTAGCAAAAACGCTCATTTTGCGTGAGAAAGAAACGGGATTTTAGTGCTAATACATGAAAGAATTTAAGGTAACGTAGAAAATAATATCTCTGGGTAAAATAAGTTCCGCATTTTTTTTTTTTTTTTTTTTTGGCATATATAGATTCTATGTATACATAACCAAACTTATCATAATCTGAACGTAGAGGGCAGGTAACCTCAACACAACCTATATGGATAAACCATGCAGTAAAATCAACCTAACCTATATGGATCGACGGTGCCAGTAAATTTCGACCTAACCTATATGGATATACTTTGCCGTAAAAGATTTTTCTTGTTTTCGAGGTAATTTTTAGACTACAAGAAATAATCCCGAGACGTTGCTGGATACTGGGCCGCTGCCAATGTACGATGTTGTTAAAAAGTAGCGATAATCACTAAAATTAATTTACAGTTTTTTCTGTATTTAAAATTTTTTGATACTGTTATTCACACTGAAATTTATTGTTAGTATCAATATAAATAAACAATAATGAAAAAAAAAACAATTATCTGCACCCAATGATTACTTATAAGGACCGATCGACGAACTCTCGCTTTAAAAGGATGTTAAAAAAGACGTTATATCGAAAATCGCATAAACTCTGCTCGTGCATCCCTGCCGTGTCACGTGTTAGCTAAAACTCCAAATGAAGAGCGAAAAGGAGTTGCCCTCCGCTAACGCGTAATTATGCCAGGCGTGTTACTTGCAGTATTATAACTATATATATATATATATTAATATATATATATATTATCTATGATAGTATATACGTAATTTCTATCTTAATAGTATAGTAATAATAGCTATTCACATCCTTTAATTATCAATAATACCTTATATACATATCAGAGCGGACTCCTTCCCTCACTTCGAGTATAGTCGCTCTCTCAGTCATGTTATTATTATAGAGCGAACGAGCTTCTTCAAATTTCGCACAGTTAGGATAATTCTCTTATTTTTGCGTAATTGAGGTCATCTGAAGAGAACACGATTACAATATACAATGAACAGAATTAATGTAAAATTTAAACAAAGACTGTAAGAATCAATAGCATTGATAAGCTTTTCATTAACCATTATAATCGTAACGCAGCTTCAGGCCTCCGAAAAGCGGAGAGAAAATCACATTACAAAACGTTGTAGAGGTGAAATATAATTTTTTTTTACAAAGTGTTTTTTTTTCTACTATGAACTTCTAAATAAATCACTAGGTTTTAATTGTTAAGAGCAAAATTTTAAAATAAAAGTTTACTTGGTTTAATCCGAGATAAGATTAAAATAATTATATTATTTTAATTCTATATCTGAATTTTTTGACAGAAAATAATAAGTACCCATAAATATTTTAGCATACTATTCCTATACTTTTTAAACTATCATCATATAAAATTATAAAATAATCATACATATATATTATATATATATATATAATATAGTACTATATATATTAGATATATAATATATTAATATATATTATAATATATAATATTATATATATATTACTTTAATATATATATATATTGTATAATATATATATATATATTATTATTATATATATATATATATATATAAATATATATATTATATATATATATTATAGCTATATTAATAATAGATATAATAATAATACTATATACTAATATATATATATATATATATAGAGAAAGAATGATAGTGTGTGGAAAGGGCGAGACGCACAAGCTTGCTGGAGAAAGTTCAGAAGAGCTGCATCAGTTATAATATATATATATATAATATATCATATATTACTATATAATATATAATATAAAATATATATATATATATTATATTATATATAAATATCATATATATATTATTATATATAGTATATACTATATATATAATACTGTATTATAATCTATGTCTTAATTTATTATTTCTTTATTAAACATGAATTGCAACTACATATGCGCATGAAATTTAACTGATATTATAGATGAAATTACTTATCCTATAAATCAGGTGATAATAGGAATAATTATAATTTAGCAAAAAATGGTCTAAAAAATCAAAAATCAAAAAAAAAAGAAAAAAAAAAAAAAAAAAAAAAAAAAGATACCATAAATATTAATGGTAGATTAAAGGTTGAGTAGTGTTTTAAAGATGTTTTATTTTTTTCGTGCCACCCAAAATAATATAATTATATTATTAATATATATATATATATATATTTATATATATATACTATTATATAATATAGTTATATATTTATATATATAATTATATATATTATATTATATATATATAATATTATAATATATAATTTAATTTATATACTATATAATATATACATATTATATATATATATTATATATACTATATAATATATATATACCTATATACTGATATATATATATATATATACTGATATCTATTTTTATATTATTATATATTATTATTATATATGAAAAATTTTTCTGTTTTACACAAAGGTCAGTTTTGAATGTTTTTTTGTTTTTTCTTTATAATATATGTACTATATGATACAACACTGAATTTTCAGTGGTACAACGGACGATGATTAAAAAAAATATATAGACAGTTACGTTCTCAGACAAACTTTTAGAATTTTTATTTTTGTCTTTAAACTAAAGGAGTAAACCGCAAGATGCCGGATCGGGTCCTCTCGGCCTTCGGAGGAACGACCAGCGTAGACCATATTTCGCCCCCTCGGGGGTTTCCGGAACCCGCTCTTAGGTATTTGGTGTCGCGGGATTCTCCGCCCTCCCCTACGATATGAAAACGGTTCCCCCCCCTCTGTACCCGTCGTCGAGCCCTAATTTTTTTATTTTTTTTGTATTGTTTTTTATTTTTTAGTATATATATTTTTCTTTTAATATTGATAATAAGCTTTCATACGCTGACCAATATGTAATTGGCTTTTTCTGTAAGTGCCGTACTGTTTTCAGAATATTTAATTTATGAAAAAGTTTTTTATTTCTCTTTTCTTTTTTTTTTTTCATCATTTTTTTGAGCAGGAGTCAC
>JABUQX010056251.1:0-55167 GCA_015478945.1 Trachelipus rathkii | reverse complement strand
CACACTATATAGTACTATTATATATTGATTATATATATATATATAGTAACCAGCGTGCTGGACATTCACGTGGAATGTATCTATAAAAACTATTAATGGCTACAGTAAAACGGAAATAATTGCGGGAATGCTGGTGCCAATTTTAGTGCCTGAAAATGTAAATAAAAAAAAAAAAAAAATATACTATAGATATATATATATATCTTAAAAATTTATCAATAGCAACGAAAAAGAATACATTTTTGGGATCCTTGAAAATTTCACATGAGGAAAATGTAAAAAAATAAAAAAATAAAAAAAAATATGTGTTAATAATATATTAATATATTAGAAGACTATTTAGAGGCCTTTTATTGGTTTTTCCGTTAAAAAAATAGACTTTCTATTAAATTTTGCTTCCGTATACGGCACACTAGGGGGCTCGAGCCGACGGGGAACATAGGGGGAATGTTTTCCATACCCCGTAGGGGAGGGGCGGAACCCCGCGACACCCAAATACCAAAGAGCCGGGTTCCGGGAGATCCGCTCCCCCGGAGGGGGGGATATAATCCTACCCGTAGTTCCCTGGAAGGCCGAGAGACCCGACTCCTGCCATCGGGCGGTATACTTGTGGTATTTTTAGTAAAAAAAAAAAAAACAATGTTAATAGAAAGTCTATTTATTTGAACGAGGAATCAATAAAAGTCGTCTAAATAGGCCCTTCTTAATTCATATTACTATAATAAAATTAATTAACAATAATTTTTTTATTTTTTTTATTTTTTATTACAATTCATATGTAAAATTTTACCAGGATTCTTACAACAATGTATTCCTCTTTCCTGTAGCTACGTAGTTTGAATTTTTTTTTTTTTTTTTTTTTTTTTTTTTGTTTCTTTTTTTTTATACATTTCAGCGACTAATAAATTGGACAGCACTACCAGTCAATGTAGTTTCGTTACATGTAGCATAATAGTTCTTAAGAGATACAGTATGACAGACATATCCAGAAGCTGAGCCTATATAATATATATATGATATATATATATATATATATAGTATATATATTATAATATATAATATATATATATTATTATAATATATATATTACTATAGTATAATATCATATATATATAATATACTATATTATATATATTGAACATTAGGCCTTATTATAATCTTTATCGGAATAGCCATTGTGAAGTAAAATATAATTAATAGTTTTCATAATAAATTCATTTTCTTGAAAATTCGTTGTTCTTTTATAATAAGTTGTTCGTCAAGAGTCGTTCATCAGTTGCAAGTGTGGAGCGACTGTCGTACGGACAAGTCCTCGACAAGTCGTTCCTCAAGTCCGCTAGTGTGGACCGGGCTCTGAGAAATTACTCAATTGGAATGGGATTTAAAAAAGTATTTGGGAAATATAATGTAAACAAGCTTTTGATACAAATAAATAGTTACGTATTATAATTATTAAAATATTTTCGATGAATACTCTTACGCTTAGTAATATATATATATATATATACTATATATATATATATATATATAATATATACTATATATATATATAGATATATATATATATATATATATATAAATATATATATATATAAACTCGCCTTTACCAAGGATTCTTCCAGTACGCCACTGATAATAGTATATATTAATATATAATATATATATATATATATATATATATATATATAATATATATATATATATATAATATATATACTATATATTTGACTAGATTAGCTTTAAACTTCTAATATTTTTCAATTATTTGATCAATTGCCCTTTTATTGGATGAACAAAACTGTTAATTATTAACTTTAATAAATTTTAATACATGTAGCAAACAATTTTTATCAATTATAAATAAAATATGAATAATATACACACAGCTTTCACGAATATATCGACTCTTCAGCGAAGTTTTGTGACTTATATATATTATATATATATATTATTAATATAATATTACTATAGTATGATATATAGTATATATATATAATATATATATATATATACTATATTGAATGAATATACCACACTAGCTTTCGCCGCTATATACGGCCTTCTCAGGGAAGTTATGACTTTTATATAGTATATATTATATTATTAATAAATATATATATACTATATATATAATATATATATAGTATGATATATATATATATATATTATATAGTATATATATATATAATTTAGGCAGTAGACAGGGATCAGGGGTTCGATCCCCGAATATTTAAGTTGTCAAAATGTTTTCATGCTTAAGTCCTCATTTAAATTTTAATAATAAAAAATAATAGTTAATTGTAAGTGTTAGGTGAAAAGTATTTATTAATGAAATGAGGAAACATATTTTAGTTGGTGAAGATTTCTTAGTTTAAGTGGCGTGTTTCCCGCATAGATATATAATATAATATATATATAATTTATATTATATATATATATATATATATATAATATAAATAATATATATATATATAATATAATATTATATACTTATATATGATACAGTGGCTTCGCTTACGTAAGGAATAATGAAGATATAATAAATTTTCCAAAATGATCTTGATAACTTCTTAGGTCGACAGCAGATAAGTGGCAAATGAAATTTAATAAAAAGGTAAGTTCTTCATTTAGGTAACTCAAATAAGAGATTTAACTACAATATGAGTGGGGATTGGCTCGAGTCTGTGGCCAAACAAAAATGATGATTTAGATTGAATATAACGCAGCGAAATCGAAGTAGCTAATCATTGGAGACGCAAGAATAAAGCTGACATGATGGTATGTATAATAAATCGCAATATGGTTACAAAACATAAAGTTATAAAGTTAGCTGTCCCTATTAATAGCTATTTTTGGTCATTTAGAGTATGCGCCCAAGTTTGGGTCCGTATTTAAGAAAAAACTCAGGTATGCTGCAGAAGTGTTAACTCGTAGAAGTGAAACAAGAATGATTCATCTGTAATAGTTGTAATCGTGACGTTGTTCCCGTAGGAGGTTGTTGAATGTGACTCACTTGCACATTAAAGAAAGGACGGTGATACTAGTATATGGATGTTTGCATCATGTAGTGTATTCTGACGTATAGCAAATTGTGGAGCTTTTTAGTTAGTTGTGTGAAGTGAACGGTATCACAACTAAACTTATTAAACATTGTATTATGCGTTAGCGTTTATTGGACAAGAATGGCCTACGAAGAACTCTCACGAAATGGCGACAAGAGTTGGGTGAAAAGTTTCGATGGATTTACGATCTAATAATGTTAAGCATTGTGAAGCTATTGAAGCTTGAACGATCAAGATATTAAAACCTTTTCCAAAAAAACTTAGAGCAAATTTTCTTTTGCTTACAGACTTGAAACGATTTAAGTTTATTTATTTATGTCTTTAACTTATCCTACATTTTCAATTATGTATTTACATCATTCTCTCAAATTAAGTGACACAACGCTTCTTAACATATTGAAAATTAGTTTGTTGAAGATTTTCAAGCAAACAACAACGAAACATTCAAACATTTTTTGAAGTTGCAACAAAAAACTTCTGCTTTCTGATAATGAAGAAATGTAATGCCTCATGGAGAATCGAATGTAAAAATCTGAAAAGAGTAGCTAGGCAATTACGCATTTATTTCTGATGATTTTTCGCAAAATTATAGATCCGAACTTAATCTTTGTAAAGCTACTCTTCTTATCGATATCGATTCAAAATTTCGCGAATTGGTAAATAAATTAATCTGGCAGTCACATTTAAATTGTTAAGATTTTAGCATTTACCTCACTCCAAATCGTGTAAACTCCAAAAAAAAATATTTCTCTACTCTGAAAAGCTCAAAACATACTTTTCAATTCTACAGGAGAAGAGAGCCTAACGGAACTTTTAATGAGTGTTCATCATAGCTACACATATTAAACGAAGAAGTTATCTATCAGACTGCTGTCCGCATTGAAGTGAAGGATATAAATAGAACTCCATTGTTTTTATTGGCAAATTCGGCTCTGTATCTATTTGATTGAATTTGTTGCGTAACAAATATAATTTATATATATATTATATAATTTATATATATATTCTACATAAATATGTTGGTGTTATATTCATCTATATTATAAAACTGTGATGGCAATCTATATTAGTATCTATATCGAAAAACTTATTTTAAAGTTAAATCCTATTAAGAAACTCTGTGAAAATTAATAAACTTCAAAATCAGCAATACTGATTTACTTCAGTTATTAGATTACCTTTTTCATCAGCCAACCCTTCAATGGATACTGTTATTTAGAACTTTTAAGAAAAAGCCGCGGTGACAGAAATTTAATTTAAAAAGGATTTATTTATTAAACATATAACTATACATTAAAATGACAACTTATGGCAGCATTGGTTTTGTACAGTTTACTCTTCGGAAAAAAATGCGGGGAGATTCGTAAACGCTAGCATCGACTGAGTGTTTGGGGGGGGGCCAGAAATACTGGTCCGTAACCAGAATAAACTGATACCGAGGAGGAAAACCTTTTCGCAGTCCACGGAAAACCGAAGACAATTTTTCTAAATAAAATGTATAGTTAAGGACCCTTAATGGAAACCAGAACAATCCCTCTGCACAGAGAAAACTGCCCCTTTTCGTGTCAGAAAATGACCAGGCGTATGCTAAAAACATATATCTAGGAAAACTAATAGACCTAAAGCCAGAGAAGAATATTCACGCCCTGAGAGCACGAGAACGTTCTCTTTCCGTATCCGAAAACTGCATACAGCGTAAATACTGAAAACCGTATCTATCCAGAAATCTGGACAGTACCCAAATAATCAGAAAACTGATTATTACTTGCGGAAAACCGCAAGGCTCTTAAAACAAATATCAATGGAAAACCAAAGATGTGACAAAAAAACTTTTCACACGCTTTCTTTGAAAACCAAGAAGTGGGGGAAGCAAGCTTCCCAATTGCTTAATCTTATGCTAAAAACGACTTACTTAATATTAGGTTTCCTACAGGGTTGTGGAGTCGGGAGTCGGTAATTTTGAAGAGGGTGGAGTCGGATTCTGTAATTTTGAAGAAAGTGGAGTCAGTCGTAATTTTAAGGAGTGGAGTCGGTTAATTTTGAAGAGAGGAGTCGGAATCGGTACTTTTAAAGAGGGTGGAGTCGGAGTCGGAAATTTGGAGGGAGTGGAGTCTGTGTCGGTAATTTTGAAGAGGGTGGAGTCGGAGTCAAGTCGGAGTCGGTAATTTCAAGATAGTAGATGGAGTCAGATAATTTCGAACTGACAAAGTTATGAATTGTGACTCTGTGAATGACTTCAATCACTTCATACAAGTTCGCTGACTTACGACTTCCACATCACAAGATGCAATTGCAAACTTCGAAGTTTTTTAACCTGCACCTTAGTTCAATTGGATAATTCTAGTTAAAGCAACCTTCAACGCTTATACTATCTATATCTAAGATGCTGAAAAAAAAAGACTCCATGGTATGAAAAGAGATTTCTCTCAATGACTGATTATTCTACTAGCTGCTGTTTATATTGATTCCTATCTACAGGGTAAGCTTAACGTGAAGATCAACAACAAAAAGCTATAGATCTGCACTTTGGCAACGTGCCATTTGCTCTGAACGGTTGCCAAGAGTTCAAGAAGAAAGGATATATCTGAACATATGTGTAAGCGATGAAAATTACAACTATCCCCTTACTCCTTCTCAAAGTCATTTTCAAAAAGCTTAGAATACGAGGAGTATGGAAAGCTTCTAGATAATTGAAGAGCTTAGTCGAAAAGCGTCGATTGGCTCAAGAAAAAGGTCCTTCACCCTTGTTACCCACATACTTCCATAATTTTTAAACAAAATTTCTTTGCTTCACTGAAAGAAGTTGAAAAATTGATAAACTTCGGAAGCTTAAAATTAGGAAGAGGCCATGAAAAATACCAGACATTTCAAGAAGCGCTACTGCTCTACCTCCAACACAAGTCAGCTTTGAACGGCTTTTTCTCTTCGCATATAAATGCACAGTCTATTATATATATTATATATATATTATATATATATAGTATATATATATATATAAATCTATAGAATATATATATATATATCGATATATACTTTATAGCTATATATAATATATTAATTTGGTAGAGATTTCTTAGCGTATACGGCATCACTATCACATACATTATAACTTATTATATATTAGTATAATATATAATAATATATATATATATATATATAATATTATATATATATATAGTATATATATATATATAGTTATATATATATCATAGGATATTTAATTTAGACCAGGCTTAAATGTAAGTTTTCTAAGTTTGGAGATGATACCAAAGTGGCTACCTATTAAGAATAATAATGATGGATGTATAAAAGATTCAAAATGATCTGATCAACTCTTTGGGTTGAAGAAGTGGCAAACATGTATTTCATATGAAAACTTTGAGTCCTCTATGAATACATAAAATTCAGTAAGTAAATTTTATTGAATAAATTATATGAAAAGCACACTATTTATCACTAACCGCAACTTCACACAGAAAGATTCTCTATATAATAACATGAAAATAAACTATGGTCTGCCAAGGCAAATTAGCTACAAGCCTAGAAGGAAGGAGTCTGACTAAAGCAGATCTGGTTTAGAAGATGAGTCAATGATTCTTATAGAAATTATGAATTAAATAAGTCGGTATAAGAGATGATCAAGTTAGCATAAATTAATTACTACCCGTGAGTGGTGGTGACAACTGTAAAAAAAAAATTTATTACTTTATTATTTAGTATATTATTATTATATTATTATTATTTTATTATTTTTATATATTAAATAGTCACTTATTATTTATTATTATTGCTAATGCATTTAAATTGGATTCTTTTAAAAAAAATAACTGCTATTGAGTCGATCGGCAAATACGTAACTTGCTAGCCATATAGAAAAAGAAACTATTTTTTTGACTCAGAGAAATAACAGTTGGCACCAATCGCTAATTTTAAAAAATTGGAATCGAGTTGAAATTTAAGTTGCGGCTTATCAGTGACCCTTCGAACGAAAGTTATATATATATAGCTATATATATATATATATATATATATACATATATATATAATGTATATTTATAATATATTATATATATATATACTATATAGTATATATATATATATATGCTGAACTTTTTAATATTTTTTGCGGTTCACTAAGCACAAAAAGGGGTCAAAAGGGCGCCACAATTGCCTAGTCTGCCTAACCCCCGAGAGCCCCACTGAATATAATATAATATATATTTATATATAATATAGTATATATATACTATATATACTATATATATATATTATATATATATACTATATATTATATCATATATATAATTATGCAATATCCATGCAATCAATTTCTTTTATAGTAGAAATTTCCTCCATATATATTGAACTTTATATTTTTTGATATATATGAATCAACCTATTTTTTTCATTCCTTTTCTTTTTTAGTTTTATATTTAAAAACACTCCACGTTACTTCTCAATGTTTTGAAATGAGCTCCAGCTGATCTGATCAACAAAGTTTTTGCTATGGCTCACCGTTAAATGTCAGAGAGCGCATAGAAAAACTAAATGTGTTTCTATAAATTCCACCAAAACACCACGTTGAGAACACCAGCCGCAAGATTAGTCCCTGCTTGAATGTTTCCATTCTATTTCCACGCTCAGTGTTTGTCATCCACCTAGCATATGGTATAATTTGAAGCGCTTAGCAACTAAAATCCTGTGAAATAATTACAATTTAAAAAAAAAATCGAACTTAAAGAAGATCCTTGAAGCCAAGTTTGCCTTTTCACTGGGATTTGACTTTTTTTGCATGGTTTCTTTCTACATTCCCAAACAAAACTTTTTTCATACTGTTCCAATTTCATTGAATGTCTATTGCTGCACAATTTATTTAATGGTGGTATAATATTGAAATCTTGAAAAAGAAATTTTTAAAGTTCAATTTTCCGTTTTTATATAATCTTAACCACTCCATGGTTGATTTAATTGTTATTAAAAATCTAAAGGAAAACATCTTTTTTTAGCAAATACAGTATAACTAAGTAAAATTGTTAAAAAAAAAATTTATAATAAAAATTTTAAAATTAAAAGTATAGAACTAAAAATTTATCGAGCTTCACCAAATAAATATTGAATACACATATTTTCTCTTTCATAGTGGTAATTTACTTTTTCATTATTAATAAAACTTCACCAAAGAACGTAAAAAAAACTGACATGACCTCCTTTTTCTACCATAAATTTGAGTATTCCATTTATTAAGTAATGAGAATCAACATGGAAACACATCAAAAATAATAAACTCGGAACAAATGGCATTAAATTTTGAAATTATTATTGTTGTCCTTAAATAAGTTATTAAAGAAAACCTAAAATAGGGTGTGGAAATGGACATTTTACCACCATCAAGCCGCTTACCGTGCTCAATCGGTTTTTTAGAGCGACAGCATGAGTCGCATGGGCAAAGGGCGCGGCTGTTCGATCCTATTCCGTACGTAGGTAGAATTACCTACGAGAATTCCCCTCCTGAATAGGCTACCGCCGTGAGGTGTGACACTTTATGAATAATATAAAAAAAAAATTTACATGAATTATTGAAGATTTTATATCAAAGTTTAACTTAAGCGATTTACATTCTTATAGAAAAATTAGATATAGATATATATATATTGATATAATAATAGTATATATATTATAGATATATATATAGTATATATATATAATATATATATAGATACTAGATACTATATATACTATGTTCTTAATTATAAGCTTGGTGGTATACAGGAGTTATATTTTTGGAAATTTTTATGCATCTATGTTGCTTTTGAAGGGTGGTTAAAATGCGATTCATACTTAATTAAAACACTTTACAATAAAACTTTTAAAATATTTAATATATACTTATATATATTATGATTATATATATCTATATAATTAATATATATATATATATATATATATATATATATAAGACACATAAGCTTCCGTCTAATTTTGACCTCTTCAGTACTACAGCAAAATGTATCGGATAAAAGTTTTCTGAAATGTCTTCGTTTAAGTGGTAGGTTGTTGTTTATAAACAGGCTTTTGGATAGAAGGTGAGCATCTGCATAACTGTATTTTGAAATGTATCTATAGATATTATCTCCAGGGCCTCTTATTATAGTTGGGAAGGTTGTAGACGCTGAATATTTATTACATTATTACATATTACTATCTTTTTATGTATTTGATGTGTTCGATATATTGATGTTGATGTTGCGTGGTCATGCGTTTAATCTATGTAGAGAAGTGCAGAGTTTTCTGGGTGTGTGTTTAATCGTATGTGTGCTAGTATTTGCGTCTATTGAAATGTATGGTTTCACTAAAGTAGTTTTTGTTACAGGTGTTACAGTAGTATTTTGTGATAACAGGGGATTTTTTTATGAGTTTGGGGGGGTTTATAGTTTTTAATGAGAATGTTGTTGGAGGGTATCAGTTGTATGTGTTAGGTATAAGTTTTTTTATGTTGTTTAATGTTTGGTAATATGTATATTTGTTTGTGTTGTTTGTTTTTGTGTAATGGTAGTAAGTTTTCCTGGATTTTTATATGCTGTATGTATGACATGGGTGGTATTTTGTTTCAAGACGTTTGTTTAGGTAAATGCGTCTCTTTGTGGAGGATATGAGCGGAGCATATTTGGAACTGCCACACGACACAAACTGAGGCAACACTCACTAACCTATACCTTCGTGCATTCAAAGATTTTCTTCCCCTTGCACATCTCCGGCAACAGAGACCCACTTACCTAAAAACAAAAAGTTTTAAAAAAAACTTAAAATACTCAAATAAAAACAGTCAGCATCTATAGAAATAAAACAGAAAAAGAAAACTATCACACCAATACAAAAAAACAAAACAAAAAACAAACAATATTACCAATATTATCATCTCTCCATTATTATTATTATTATCTCTATTGTTATCATTATTATCGTTATCACCATTAACAGCATTATTATTATTATTATCATTATCACTATTATCACCACTATTATTTCCTCTGCTGGTATGGTTCCTTGGATTATATTCAAGCTTTAACTCTGACTCACTACTGTTATCTAAAATTTCATCCTCTATGTTTTCATTCAGTTCATTAGTTGTGAGATCATATTCTAAATATGGGGAATTACATTCCTTAATTCTATTTATGTGTACATTCTCGTCTCTTTTGGATAGGTCAAAGATAGGTTTTATGGTCCTAACCATCTAAACTTTAAGTTGCTACCTCTGCCAACTCTATAATTATCTTTTAAATGAACTAAATCTCCTATTTCAAATTCTTTAAAGTTTTTAAACATAATATTTTTTTTTTTGTCTCATGACTTAAGTAAGCTCGTTTATAAGCTTCATTCATTTTTATAACAAGGTCTTTTATAACTTCTCCCGTTATAATCATAATTTTTAGGTGAAGTTATTTTATCTTACAAGGCTAATGTTGCATCTCTTCCAAAAATAAAAATAAAGGGATTTCATTTATACTAAAATTATAGGAGGTATTAAGGGCAAGTGTTACAAAGGAAAGATAGTCTTCCCAGTTATTAAGACAACAATTATTCAAAGCAGAAGCTAGGACAAATTTAATACTTCTGTTACTCCTTTCAATATATGGATTAGATTGGGGATGAAATGTAGTAGTATGTTGGACTTTACACTTATAAAACTCGCAGATTTCTTTAAATTTAGAGTGGAATTGGGTCCCGCTATCAGTTGTAATATGTAATGGGGCAGAAAATTTATAAATATAATCTATAAGGCAGTTTACTATAGTTTCATTTGTTATATTGGGTATGGGATAAGTGTGAATAAACCTTGAAAATTATCAATTATCGAAAAGACATTTATTTCTATTATTAGAAGTAGGTAAGGCACCCATGATATCATTACCTAACCATTTTCCTGTGGAAGTCATATATTCATAATTTTGGAGGGGTGCTTTAATGTATTTATAGCAGGGTTGTGGAATCGGTTCAAAAATTTTCCGACTCCGACTCCGACTCCGACCTCTTCAAATATTACCGACGTTCGTCTCCGACTCCCCCCTTTTGAAAATTGCCGACTCCGACACCACTTTTGAAAATTACCGGCTCTTGAAAATTTCCGACTCCGACTCCAAACTCTTCAAAATTACCGACTCCGACTCCGCCCTTTTCAAAATTGCCGACTCCCGACTCCACTCTCTTAAACTACCGACTCCCGACTCCGACTCCCAACCTTTTGGGGGATAATTTTTGACAGTTAAGCAATTTTTATCTTGCATGAGCTTTTATATCATTGGGACATATTAGGACGAATGAAAAAATTTTTCGGCCATTTTTAAGGTTTTTAAAAATCCGGAATGAAAATTTAATCTGAATCATGAACAATATGTAAGGCACTATTTATTAAGGAATCTGAACTTTATAAGGGTTTCTAAGATCAGTATATTATTTATTTCAGTATGAATATAATACAAACAACCATTCATCATTGTAAATTTTGTAAGATCAACATCCCTTGGGATTCCCTCTATATTATTCTTTTCAAGTAGTTAAATTATCCTTCTCCATTTCAGAATCTTTTTTTTTTTTTTTTTTTTTTTTTTTTTACAGCTGTCACCACCACTCACGGGCAAGGACTATTCAAGGAGGGGGGTTACACGCCTCAGAATTCAACAACTAATATAAATTTACGGCAGATGAGCACAGACGTCAGCCCTAAAGGGGAGATTTAAATTCAGCAGGAAACACAGAAGATGGAAAGAGAATTCCACAGAACAGATGTAGCAGGAAAGAATGAACACCGCCCAGCGAAACTAGCCTGAGGTACCCCACATCAACACAAACTCAGTGCGGAACACAGCACCTCATAGTTCTACGGAGGCGACGATAAAAGTGATGTACGCGAACGTGATAAGCTCCTCGAGCAACGCGCTGCCTCTGTATACGTCGTCTCTCGAGTATAAGCGACTAACAATGTTCATATATCCAGTGAATACTCCATGAATGAAAAGGCGTTTCATAAAAATATTTATAAGCCTTTATAAATATTAACTGAAACCTATCCAAGCCGGGCTGAAAACCAGAGCCCCCCCAATATCGAGAGCAGTACTCCATACAAGGCGGATGAGGCCCTTGTAGTGCGAGCAACTCAGAAGATGAAAAAAAGTCTCGCAGTCTAAAACAGAACTCCCAGTTCTTTTAGGCCGTCTAGCAACCGTGTGATGTGAGGTTTTCCAAGACATTTTTGTTTATGTTGAGGCCAGAGGATGTTTATATTGTCAACAGCAGACACGAGAGAAACCGTCAAAAGAGATAGGAAAGTGGAAAGGTGTCTTAGAGAGGGAGATTTGAGAAGTGAGTTTTTAAAAGAATTGAATTTCACAGTAGACGACCCCACCCGGAAATTCTTTCCAGATCACGAGATACGAATCGGAATATTAAGCGGGAGGCAATTCTAAGAAGTATAAAGAAGAGCAGAACTGAAATGAGTTAAGAATGAAGTCGAGTCATCGGCATAGAGTGAATAGAGTTAGATGTGCAGGTGAGAAGAATCATTAATGAAAAGTAGGAATCAAATGTAGGAAGATAAGACTGAACCCTGGGAAAACACACTATGACAGAAGTAGAATGAGTCGCCTCCATCAACAACAGCCGATATGCAGCGATTTGCAAGGAAAACTCACATTAGTAAGCAAAGAGAAGGAGGAGAACCCAAAGGAGGGGAGCTTGGAGAGCAGTGACGCGTGCCAGTACCCGTCCCAAATGCTGGATATGTTCAAGCCCACCGCGCTAAGTATCCCGCTAGTTACCTAATGCGGAAAACCATAATTCTATGTAAGATAGAAAGTTAATCGCCAGTAGACTCCGAGCGCCGAAGCCTAACTGGCGGATTCGAAAGAAGTGAATGAGATTTCCAGATGATCTAAGAAATGAGAGTTGAGAAGAGTTTCAAAGATCCTAGATAGAATGCAAGTAAGAGCTACAGGGCGATAGTTAGAAAGATCAGAACGGCTCCTTTTTTTCGGAACAGGGGTTGGACATGAGGTGCTTCCAACACTGAAGGAAAGTGTTCCGTCTGAGCCTATTAGAGTTAACTCATTAGTTACTGTGGCATCATTGGGGGATAGCACGCGAAAGCCACACTCACTCAAATCGGGAAGAATGCCATCCGGGCCACCCGCCTTCCTAACGTTCGTAGATTTCAAGCCATGCACCGACGAATTGTAATCACAGCAAAGGCAAGGACCCCTAGAGCGCCATGTGTGATGTGATGCCTCACTGCCTCACACACTTAAAGTTCCTTATTCAATTGAAAGAATAGGCAGGCCGAAGGATATTGGCCTTTCAGTTGAGAATTAGCAAGAACCATCAGAGCGAATAAAGAGGAGGAAAGGCGATTTACAAAAGTGTTAGAGATGTTTTTGCAAAGGCCAGAAAGATTTGTCAGTAGGAAAACCAAGAATTAGGCACTTTCGTTTGATGAAAGCCCGCTTTGCTCGTCGAAAGTATCCTGCAACATTTCTAGCAGAATGAAATAAGCAAGTGCATAGGAGACCGAGAATTTTCCACTCCCGATACGCCACTGTTCTCTAGCCTGAATGGCCAGGAACAAGCACGATCGAACCCGATGGATTAGGAGGAGTGAGAAAAGATCTTTTAGGCGAAGAAGTAATTCCCTCTAAACCAACGATTAGCAGCATCCGACACTTATCGGCAGAATGTCGATGCGATCACCAGAGAATAAAGCATAGAACCATTTCTCAATATAGTGTCAGATGAATGGTGTTTAGATATAGTCAACCGCCAAGCCCTCCCCAATCGCCCCGATCAAATGCAGAAAAAACGAGTAGATGTAGCAGCGATGTATAGCGTGTCAGAAACAGATAAACTCTAAAGACTTAAAGAGTATAGTTAAGTGTCATGGAATTTCCTATATGAAGTCGCTTATAGAGATGGGTGTATTTAAGAGAGAAAGGACTAGTGTGGACAAAACATATCACAAGTACAATTGTAGTAACGAAAGTAAATTGGTTGGAACGATCCGAAGTGTGTGTAGTGTAGGTTGCTTAATTAGTTGCTCCAGATCGTTGAGAATTCTGAAATCATTCGGCGCGTCCTCCGCCATCTCTAGAATCTGTCATGTATGCGAACCCCCAATCCAATTTTCTCTAACTACGTTGTGTGTCTACATTAAGATCCCTAGATAAAGGAAACTCTCTCAGTATTATGGTCAGATAAGCCAAGATAACTTAGACAGTTTCTCGTGAGAAAGTAAGATATTGTACCAAAAATGGCTTGAGAGATAGCTTTATACTCTCAGGAGAGAAGCTCTCTCACGATAGATAGAGCAGAGTCGAAGCATAATGTCTCGTAATTTAGAGAAGATGCAGCAGAATGAGATTTTAAAGCTCATATCCCAGAACAACAGAAGTTGTGCAGATTCGAGATTCTCGACGTTGTTTACAGGAGTGTTATGTGTTACATAGGCCCAACTCCACCGTTAGACGAAGTTGATTGAAATAGTAATGATAAGCGGCTGAAAATATTACGAGTTGTTAGATAAATCTTAGCCATCACTTTGTGTTAGCTCTATTTTTAAAGAAACGTAGAGTATATCGAGAGGTGTAGGATATTCCATACCGCCAATATAAGAGAGATTTTAGCAGTCGGATATGATTTAATATGCGTAACTCTTCCTATAAGCTTTCCTGGGGTGTTAAACTTTTCAAAAGAGAATGATCTTATCAGCCTAATTATATTTATATTGAAGCACTTCGTACGGGTAATTATATGCATCCTACTGGCGATTGATACAGCCTTACTCAATGCTTCTGACTTATTTGGTACTCATAAGTTTAATACTGTGAAGAAAAGTGATAACACAACTTGCTCGCACACTTAACTAAAGTTCACAGGGATAAGTGGTAGAAGATGTGTGGTAGAACAAGAATAGTTCTTTAAATGTGATTGGTCTAGCTACAGGCAGAAACTGGGGACGAATACCATTATGCTGAAAACAATGGGAAAAAGAAAATTAAAATGAGCCAAGAAAGGTAGAATAAGTCTAATCCATGTTAATTGCTGGATTGCTGACCAAAGCTAGTCATTCAATCGTCTTCTGTCTATTGATATCGAGAAGTCACATATACAATCTGATCAGTATGTGAGAAAGGTTTTCTTGAGTAATGGTTATAGTCTGATATGAGGCGAGTCAAGTACAATAGTGATCTAAATTCGCAATTTGCTGGTCACGTATATATCTTGTACTCCTTCGATAAGAATTTTTTGACGCATATGCGATGAATAATGCACGTACCGATGATATTTTAAAAAGATGGGCTATAGTTAGAGAATCCGGATATTAGTTTGTATTAAGAGTAGTAGACTACATGATTTTAATTATGAAAGGCTCATCTTCTACCTCAGTCCAGGATTATTGGAATTTTTTTTCGGAATGCTCTAGTTAAGGAAGAACAAGAATATGGCTTAATTTGTTTGATAAAATCGTAGTTAGAAAACTCCGCATCACCCGTACAGTAACGACCCTGTGCGATTTCTAAAAACATGCACTTTAATATTTATTGATTTGGGCGGTTTGATCGCGAAGATCTTACTTTCTCAGTCGCTGGAGAATTCCTATTTCAAAAGAAATATTGATTCGTTGCTGCTACTTATATATATCATGCCCTTTGCTCGATGAATGAGGATATCCTTCGACAATATATGTTGGAACTTGAATCGTCTGGAGTCTAATTTTACACTTTTTCGAATGGAAAGTATTTTATCTAATCTCACAGATTTTTTACTATATCTTTTAATTCTATGTATCTCCCAAATTTCCGAAACTCAAGCCGAATTTGTCAAATGGTTTTGCATATACAGATCCAATCGGTTTCTCCATGCATAATATGGCGAACTTTGCCTCATAATTATCTCTCTCTCGAGAGAGAAGGAGAGAACAAAACAATAAAGCTTACCGCACAAGATAAAGGTGAAAGTTATAAACATTCATTTAATACAACAATGGGAATACCACATCTTCAATTGGAACAAGGGTTTATTTTGAACTGATTACTAACTTTCAGGGACATACTCAGCTATGGGCTCTTTTCATACCTATCATGTGCATTGAAGAGCATTCTGCTGCTTCTGATCCTCTATCTAACTTGCTTGAATCTCCTTAAGGTTTTCTAAGACAGTGAATTATTTTGATCGTTTTAAATGATGTAGGTAAGGTTGATAGTGAATTAGACGTAGCATTTGCCATAACTGATTTACATAATTTATTCTTTTTCTGCCCTTATACGAGTTCTGAATGGTCGAGATTTCTCTAAACTATGACTCTATAAATAGCGCTTAGTTCCCATCAACATAGATTATATAATGATTCTTCGAAAGATTATAAAAGATAATAATCGTGTGAGACCGATTGACAACGCTAGAGGATACTTTTGAAGTTTTTCAATTTTATTTTGTCATAATTGTAGGCGTTTGTCAATGTATATCTTGTCATTTTAATTCACTTTGAGTTATGATCATGGTGAAAGTTCTATAAGTTACATTGAAGGAGTGTGAAGTAGGTTTTTTGAATATGAATCGTGAAAAGAGTATTCGGATGGGCTGTGCTGCAACCAGATTTTTTACAGACAAATGGTTTATTAGTAAGGACACAATTATTGTTTGTTAATTGTCTTTGTTAGTGCCATTTATAAGTTGCTTTTATCGGTTTCTAATTTGATCGGTTTCATTAAGACATTGATATAGATTGTTCTAGAGTTCGACAGCATATTCGAGCGAAAGCAATTGGCCTACCCGGGTTTTTGTTTGTCATGTAGCTCTTACTCTCTCAAGTAAAGTTATATTAAATTGATTGATATCTTAATAGTCGTTTAATTTACGTTTTATATTTTTAAAGTCACTTCTGAATAATCTCAAATAAATTTCATATAGAATATAGATTAATAACAGCTTCAATATATTACTACTTTATTACAGCGTTGTTTCGGTATAAAAAAATAGTTCTTAGAGCTCCCCTTCTTCATTATATTACCTAGTGTTATTCACGACAATTCTTTACCGAATCATAGGTCTCATATTTACGACAGTGAGCATCTTATTATATAATCTAATAGAAAAAATATATTTGTAATAACAATATATAAAATATAGACATAAGGCATTAGTCTATATATATCGTATACTATTAATAGGCTTATATTCGTTATATTCGTTCTAACAAATATCTTATTTAGATACTAAAAAACAATTAGAGCTATCGTCTTGAAGAGTTAAGCTTCCAGATTTCTATAAAAAACTTTTCTAATGTAAAGGTGGTAGTTGATAGAGGACAAAAAGTCGATCTCTTAGATACGATATAATTCAATTTTATTAAAACACAATAATAGGCCACATTTGTGGCATGGCGTAATGGCACAATAACTCAGAGTAAAGCAGTTAGATTTCGTATTTACACAAATTGCACGTGTCTAAAATTCGCTCGTATAGAATTTTCACCATATTGTAACACAAGAGTAGTGAAAGCAAGGACTCGTTTCGCACACCCCACCATATACAAAACTCTCTGCGCTGTCAACCTTGTTCCCACTATAGCGGCTACAATCCTGCACTACGGAAGTTAGAAACTCTTTTCGAAGGTAAAGGAATAGTATATTAACTAAATATCTAAAGGTGCAACAAAGCCCATACAGGTGCCCACAATGGTGTGTGTGTTTTGAAAGTCTTAAGCTACCACTATAGTAGAGCGAGCTTAGCTGGGAAATGGATAAAAGAAGAGAAACTGAATGAATACAATAGGGTTAGAGTGATGTCAATTCATTGCACTTGCGCAGCCAAACGACACTCCTTATTCGTAGCCACTATCTTAGTGCCGATTCGTTCATGTTCGATGCAAGTTCGGGAGTGGTGGGGTAGAGTATTTTTGTTTATATGGCATATTTAAATAGGACACATATAGCTTCCCAACGTCAATTGTTTGTGTGTATTTGTTCGAGTCCTAGACACACTACGAGGTAGGTATCAACGTATTCTCTCACGCTCAGTGAATGCCCTAAGTTATTACAAGCGAACAGACTCATATAGGACAATTCATTGTTTGGAAGCACTAGTAATCACTGCCCTACCTAACAGCCTATATACTTTTATACCAACTCTCAGTGCTCTGTCGCCAATTCGACATTTCTATAGGCGACTGGGGGAGTACTGATACATAGCGATTAGAACCACTATTTTTACAGCCATACAGTTCCACCCACACCATTAGAGGCTCGTCGATATGTGATGATTCAGTACGTGCAAGAATACATGATATCATATTTAACTCGTGCAGAGTATAAGGAATCCTAACATGCGTCGTTGTTACACCCACTATCTCCAATTGTAAGCCAAACTCGAGTTACCCAACATGGCCTGCAGCACTAAATTAGTAAACCGTTAATATAGCGGACTAATAAAGGTAGCCTCTGGCTTGAGTAGGGTTGTGATCTTTCTCCTTACCCTGGTTAACTTAACATTGGAAACAAAAGAGAAACTAATTTATAGAGACGCCTCCATTATCACATTCCTGGGAATTGGTCCTGAGAATCAGGGATACCGCAATTCTTTTGCTACGAATTTTAAGGCAAAAATTCTTTAAATGAAAATACAAACTTTATTCTAAGGTATTATTTTACAAATTGTGAATAGATATCACACAAATTAACTTTACTGATAAAATTTTATCGGGGTTGTTCTTTACAAAAAGGAGATGGGTGTGTGTAGGCTAGTTACGTTAACGAGTTCTGTCACTTCCTCAAGACTATATAGATACATCACTTATCGTAGGTTGGATTGACTAACTCGAATCTATTTAACTATACAAATAATTCACTTATACGTAGGATTTACCAAAAAAATTAAATGTACATTTATTATATATTAAATATTCTAAAATTGTTATCCATTATGTAAATAGTGAATTAGGAAAATAATGAAATGATTTGTCAGTAATTTCAAAAAACTCAAGCGGAAAATTTGTGCGAATACTGCATCATGACAACGATATGACTGGCCTATTTTGAGGTGTATAACCAACACCTTGAAAATTTCAGTTATTAGCATTAGCGATTGGGGTACAGAGAATAAATAAATAACTCCTAAATAAAACTTATTTCAAAATACACGATTAAGTTATAGATGAGAATTGTGTATGAGACGCGATCGATTTCTAATGTTAGAAGCATGTTTAGCTCTGAGGTTAGTTTTTAATTCTTTACTTGGGTATTGTGTGAATTTGTTCCATGTAGATATAAGCTCGTATAGAAGACTACTATTGTTTTCCTTAATATTATTATAGAAGCGGGACTAGTGAGGGGAGCTTGTTCAGACAAGCCATACCCGATCTCTAATAAGATGGAGAGGAAAAACTAGGGCCATAAGTCCTCTTTCTATTTAACATTATTCCTAAACAAACAAACGAAAGAAAGCACGAGTAATCACGGTACAGAAATATTAGCTTTCAGTACAAACCTCTTCTGAGACAACAATATATAAACTGTGATAAAGAAAAGCGAGAGATGATCATGATCACACTATAACAAGGTTTATTAGCTGTGAAGGAAATTGTCAAATGAAATGGACCTTATATTCGAAAGTCCAGTGATGTGCAAAAGTTCAAAAACAAAGACAATATGTGTCGAAAGTGAGTATGTCATGCGATAGCTTTTGATATCTCATAAGAAATTCGGATCGATTGACAAAGATAATGCTCAAACAGTTTTTTTGGAATATTGAGGATATTTAAGACAGTATCTGAGGCTTAAAAGAATAAAGACAGTATCTGCGGCTTAAAAGAATAATCATTTAAATTGAAAGTTTCAAGAAATTCTTGTAAATGTGTAATCCGATTTAAGGGCACCAGAAAGAACTACTGCATATACAAGATAAATTGACGGAATTCCGTGGCTTTCATGTTACCTAAGCTGCGAGGTTTTCTACAGCAGTGGTCTCCAAAGTGGGGTATGCGTATCCCGGGGGGTACTTAAAGTGATACTTGGGGGTACGCCAAAGAAGTAGACTCATGATCACTTGCGGGTGTATGATCGTAAATCACGTGAGTGCGAGGTTCTCTTAATGGTCGCTGTGACTGGTTTCAATAATTTTATTTTATATATTATATTATATTATATATTATATTATAGGCCTATTGGGGGTAAAACTTATAATTATTTTCGTCTTGGGGTATTCGTACTGGATGCAGAGCAAAAAACGTTTTTTAAAAGAAGCGGCTTGTCCTTACAGGATTTAAATGGTATTTATGGATCACATTACGGCGAAAACCGGTGACCTAGTGCAAGAAGGATTTTTAGTGAAGCGTGATGCTTCGATTAATAAGCATTCCTTTTAAACAATGACGTGCAAACAAAGATGCAATTCCTCTAAGTGGCAATAACTATACAGACTTCCTGTTTCATTTTTCTACGACTCAGCCAAGAATGATTGATACCGTAAAACTATTCGATCGTTTAGTTATAGCCGCATTTATGAAGGCTCTTTTGAAAAAACGACTCGCGAGAAATTCTTTTAGGTGTACGTCAGATGTGAAAGTCTTAATCTACCGCTGACCTCGAAAGTACGCTGATTGTAAAGAAGTTGATTAATTTACCGGCTCTCTCTTATTGTTCAGGCATAGCGGGGCCGGATCAGCTATAGTAAGAGTTGGTAACAAGGGAAATGGCGTACGGTAAGTAACTAGGATTGCTTAGGACTGCTGTATAAAACTCGCATGAATCAAAGTAGTTGAAATCGGACCAGAATCAGAAACCGAATCAGAACCAGAGTCTAAGATTCTTATAACGGATTTCTGAGCCAACGGGTACCAAAAGATTGAAAACATTTTCTTTGAGCTTAGTTGTATAAGAGGAGCCCACAAAGGGATGCTTTAGCTAACATCCACTTTACATTTTTATATGTGATATTCACAAAGTTTGACTGGGTAATCTGTAGCTAGTAGTTCATTGTGTGCAAAAACTATATTCTGCTTTTGTAGGAGCTCGGTTAAAGTGGTGAAACATAATATGATTTTCGGCTAAAGTGGGGATCGCTAGTTTTACTTGGAAAAGGAGGAGTAAACCGTATAGGCCCTACATTGATATAAGTCCCTCACTAGTGCATCGGGGATACCTTATGATGCAGTAATAACAAATAACTTTCTTATCGTTAAGGTACTTAAGATTATCAAGGGAAAGGAAGGATGGACGTGCACTGACCGGGCGGGAAAGCGCGCTCACTTGGTAGGTTTTGGGTAATATATGAAATATAACAAATCTTTATATAATGTTAGATATAAAACGTAATGATGTACGAGACGTAATACTAATTAAATTATTCTATACCTCATTAAAAAATTAGATCTTGCTGTATATATAATTAACGAATTAGTATAATCGAGTACACAGAATCCTAATAGTCATAATATAAGTTTACCTAACTATTAGGAATATATATATAATATACTAATGATTATTAGTGGTCCCAGTACACTGTTCGTAATTTATACTCATTTAAAGATGATGTCTATCTATACTGAAAATAACATACTTATAATATACTGGGCGAGTCCTTTAAAGGGATACTCCGAGGATTGGAAATATGGTTGCTTTCACATTATTTAGTTCCAGTGACTCTGATGAGTCTTGTACACCGAGTTAAGTTGTGTCTGATGAGGTGACTATCTAAAAATGGGTCCAGCACACAATTAAACGTTAGGAATTAGGAAAAAACAAGTTACTTTAATTTAATTATAGAATCCTCGGATGCTCTAGTGCTAGCTCGCACTGCATACGTTATTGGTCACTTTTGCCTATTTTTTATACGCAGGTAATAGGCCCGATTGGGGTGACGGATTAATCCATGGTCTTGTTAGTAATTTATTATTTCTCTCCCAATATATCTCGGATAAATGGATTAATAAAAACTGAAAAAAAAATAAAAATTAATTTTTAAAATTAAAAGTTTTTAATTTATTCATTGATTATAATTATTGGTGAGCTTATGTGCTCCTTCACATCCTGCTAATGAATAAATAAATTAAAAGTAATGATTATATATCTGTAAAACACACACCCTCGTACAAACTAAAAAAAGGATTTTGACTCTGCGGCGAGTTTCAGATAACCATAACTTTATTCTTATGTGATCGAGGTCTGCTCCTTTCTGAGATATGGGTGCAGCAGGTCGGAGTCCCTGCACTGAGATTAAGATGAAAGTTATCTAGCACTACAGATATTCTGTCGCAACGCGGCTGTTAAACTTTCATTAGATTCAAATTCGGGTTAAATAAGGTGCATATCTGGGTAATATGTTTGTAGTTGTGATAGCTAACAGTATGATTAAAGGGGCTGGGTTTGCTCGTGAAATATGGCCTATATCTTTACTCAATACTATAGTACGTATATATAATGATCGTGTGTATTGTTGTGTGTTATGTATTATGTGTTATATGTTATATGTTGATCAAAGTTCATGTACTTAGATTATTATATTTAGTGTTTATGATGAGTCATTAATTATATTCTTGATATTTCATATTAAATACAATATAGATATATGGGGTATTACAGGATATGATAATTATTTTTTATTACGCATTTAATATTTATGGTGAACTCATATCTAAAAAGGTGCTCAATGAATAAAAATCGTATTGTCTGAAAAATGTACTGAATCAATGGGTATGGTATTTTGAAGGACATGTACTGGGAAACAGCAATTTATTAGATGATACTTTAGGACGATTCATGTTTTATATGGACAGGAGAGATATGTATAATGTAATGTTATTATGATGATTTAGTAAATACTACTGTAACCAAGTATGGAACTTTGTTAATAGTAGCATTTTTATTTAATTAAGTTCTTAAATTATGTAGCTTTTGTTCGTTGCCCATTTTTATTTTCTTAGTTTCATGTTACGCAAATTATGTTGGAAACCTTATATGTCAACTCTCATTCTAGATTATATTTCTATACTAATATATATATATACTTGAAATCAGTATGATAATATTAACTCTAAAGTGTAAATGGAAGTAAAATAATTCTATTTTTTACGCACTAATCGATGTATTTACACTTATAGATTTAAGACTTAATATAGGAATAAACTATTTAGACTCTTAAATTTATTTATGGGAAAATAATAGATTTGAGAGATTATAGAGTTTTTACAAACACATTTTAGTATGGGAAAAAAGAATATATCTACTAACTTCTGTATCAGCTAATCGTTATTGAGTCTGAGTTTTCTTTTTAACTATCGACGTGACCCTTCATTCGGTTAAAAAATGAATACCCGCTATTAAATGGTTTGTAGAAGTTCAAAATTCGCCAACTTTTTGTAATAAAAGGCTCTAGACTGTTATAAGTAGGGATATGTTATATAAGCGCGAGTTTAGTGGTTGCCAAATATGATTTTAATACGCTTCGTTTAGATATTTTTTTCGTGGGTACACTTTCCTTGAAAAAAATTTTATAGTGTAGTGAATTTCTCTTCATAATCGTCTCAAGACTCGATAATCTCATGAGTTAAAAAACCGTCATCTTATTTCATGTTGTTCAAATTGCACATTACGATGATATCACTCCTAAGTTCGGACATAACGCATGTTTATATATATGCATATTGGTATAATGTTGGTATAATGAACTTGAATATTTATGTTATGTTTTATTCAAAAATGATACTCGAAATGTGACTTGTTTATATAATAGTATCAAATATTCAATAATAGATCAAGGAATATAATTGGTGCATAGAGGTATGTGAGCCGATGACTGATCTTGTAACGATATTAATGCGTAGGTATTGAATTATATGCTAGATCTACTGGATTTATATATATTGTAAGGGTATGTTAAAACTAGCTTTTTACAATTTTAGTAAAATTTGACTAATCAATATAGTAGATCTAATTAGATCGATAGTATATGATGAATGGACATCGAGGAGAGGTTGAGTATGCTTAAAGCATTGAAGCTAGTTATTGGTTTACGATAAACGGCAGCACTACAGTGTCTCACTACATATACAAATTATTATATTTTTGTGAGAATTCGCGTATGAAATTGCGATAGTGGTGAAATCTATTATCTCGTATTTTGTATGCTAATTTTATGTAGACATATGCGGTATTTGCCGGGAAATAATCAAAAAATTATGTGAAAAAAATCAAAGAGATCTAAATAAGAAACATTTAGCGGGGCTGGAGCCGACAGTGAGTCAGGAGAACAGTGTGGACTAAGTGGTGGTCTTCCTACGCTCGCCCTCTCTGAGCGTTCTTCTCGAGCTCTGGTGGAAACGTGGCTAGCAAGTGATTACGTAAAACTTACAGTCGACAGGTTAATTTCCAGTAGGAATCAATTAGTACACTCATTATATGGAGGATCACCACCTGGTGGAGGGTAAGAGATGGAAGGAAATGAGCAGTTGAGATAAGCCACTGCTTTACCACTTGGGATGATTTTGTGAGTCTGAAAGGTTGAGTATTCTACTGAAGGGTGTTACATACGCGTCTTGAAGATCAGGGAGCGGGGCTTCATGTCCTCAACACAACGGTAAACGATTTGGGTGGACGTTCTTTCCCCACACACATGGACGCCTCCACAGTGTCAGAACTTAAATGTAGCTCTCCCACCCAACTACAAAAAAAGTTTTAGGAATATATTAAAATTTATATTAATAATGAAGTTCTACAATCCATGTAAATTAGAGAAAGAAAACAAATCAAATGATATCCAAAATACAAGATAAGACAAATTAGATAACCAATCTCACACATACTCATGAAATTATAACACATAAGCAATCCAAATATATATAATGGTAGTTTAACTAGTAAGCTCTTGGCCAATATACAACAAGGAAATAAAGATCTATTAAGTGAAATATGTATAATTAGAAAACAATAAAAAAACAACAAATGATTAAAATTAAAAAAATAAAAATAAAACAATAAAATAAAGCTTGAAAAATTAAAAAAGATAGAAATAAAAATTTTTAAAGTAATAATAATATTATTAGTAACTATATTCAGTATATTAATGTATATAATAAAAAAGTAGATAATAGAAAATGTATTTACTAAGATATTACTCACATGGCATATTTAGTAGTTAAAAAAAAAATTAAAAAAAAAAAAAAAAAAAATTAATAATAATCTAACGTATATACGGATTTAGATATTAAAAAAGAAATGATGGATTGAAGAATATACTCAGTACTGAATGTTAAGCTCCGTATCAAGCGTTTGTAAAATATGAAGCAGAAGTTGTCTCTCCAAGGATGCAGATTGCATAATGACGATATGTAACATGTTAAGAACAGATGACGTTATAGTAAACAGTAAAGTGATCTTTATGTTTATTTATGTAGTTAATGAAATGTTTTAACTATTAATATCATAAACACTTACGCAACGGTTCACTCGACACGCGGTTAGCCTAATAATTATATTAAATAGGTAACTCTAATTCTGAATCACTAGCTCAAGACCTCACTCCTCAGTCTTCATTACCTTATCATTCCAGTTATATATCTTTCCTATAATCCTTTGGATCTTGATTCCATGCTATATTCTTACTCTTCTCTTTTATCAGGAAGGTAACCCCTCCTCGCGTAGGGTATCTCAATGGACTATTCTACGATCTATACCAGGAAAATTTTCCATCTCGTAAACCCGTCTCACGAATCCGACTCTTACTAACTCCGTCTCCTACTCTCGACTCCAGTATATATATTTACCTTACAACCCAGCCTCCAAGTTTCAAATAAGTATTTCTATAGCTTTATATTTCTTTAAATTTTTTGTGGTATGCAGCGTCCCCGCTTACGGGGGGACGCAGAGTAATGTAATCTCGATCTTCCATTGATACTGATAATTATTACCGTTTAGGTCATATCAGTATTATACTGTCAACGATCATCTTTCCTCTCCCTTCCTCGGAGAAAGTAACGCTCTCGCGATGCCACAGAGTATATTGGGCTTAACATGTCGGGAGCAGAATTATTATATGACCTTGGCGCATTAAGGGTGTCAGCACCTCCTAAGGGTATTTAGTGACCTACGTCACCAAAACTCAGCGTTTAGTGATCGTTTATTCCACACAAATTGACCACATACTTCAAGTTTGAAGTTCTTAGATAGCTCTATTCCTTGTACATCTATTACGAATAATAGATTAGAAGGTGGGCTTAGTGGCGTAGGAAGTAGGTTTAACCAGCTTCTACAGACGATAATCCGATGATTAATATTATGTAATTGTATGATTTCTCGTTAGCCGAGATAATACTAATATTGTTCTCGAGTGGATATAAAACTAAATCAAACGAAGAAAACCAAAATGAGCAAAACGCATCGAAATATAATAAGACTCGAAGTTCATAAGGCACAGATACGATTTTCACAGTGCGGAGTGAAACTGGAAAAGAAAGAATCAGGTTGCGACACGACTATTCGAGTTATGTAGTAACCATACAAATAAATAATAGTCTATTTCTCGTATATTATAAAATCCGGCTATCTCGAGTGAAACCCAAAAAGCCCCTTTGAGGGGCTCCGCTCTTGAGACCTGGTAATAACCCTCTCGCGTCTCATGCTCTCACGAATTAAACCTACTACTCGGACAGGGTACGGTCGTTATCGCTTAGTACACAATTTAATTTGGTTCTTGCAGTCTCAAGCGACCCGTGTGAAAAAACTTCGTTTTACCATTATCATCTTTCAATCTCTGAAAAAAACTAGAGTCGTGCAGTTACGAATCGTTAGCTTGACAGTAGCATAATTGCAGAACATGTCCGGTCGTTAGACTCGTTCCTCCGTCCCTCTTCCCCCTCTCCCGTACTTATAGGCCGAGAAACCCTCCAGAACATCTGTCAATCTTCTCTGTTTACCTTGGATATCTTTTTAGTAAAAAAATCGACAATTTGGCAACTCTTAACTTTCATCTCAAAAAAATGATCATTATTTATCATACAGATTTCCTTCACAATTTTTATCAATTTTAATTTTTTAAAAGCGTTATATCATTTATTTTTGCAAAATGTGGCATGTTTTCTTTTTCTCCTATTTTATTATTCCATGGCCCGCCTAGTTTCTATCGACGTTCTATTACCAAGCTACCTATATATATTTATATATATGATATCATATATATATATAAATACATAATCTATATATATATATATATTATCATATTATATATTGTATATAGACATATTTATTTTGTGACCTAGGCCACCCTCTTTGTGTGAACACCTTAACTAATTATTGCAAAGTTCCATTCAAAGTTAATTACCTTTGCCATTATGAAGGTATAATCTTATTAACTTTATTAAGCTAGATTTTATGTGAAAAGTGTCAATTATTCCTATATTTATCCTATATTTATATACTTTAAATTTTAGTGGCTTATAACCTATTACAGTGTGAACAACCCTAGTGATAAACTATAAAAACAATAACTTTAAATTATGTGATATGTTTTCTGGTTATCTAGTAATTGGTTACTTACTTGTATATAAATAATTGTCTAAAACCTTATCTTATAATAAAAAGAAAAAAAAAACAATATCAATGTTTTAACAAAAGACTTTATGGGTTCTGGTTTCTATTCTCTAGCAACCAGCCATTTATATTCATATTTCCAATTACTTTTTGCACATAATGATTTATAATGCACCATATATATACTTGACAGATAACTAATATTATATGAAACTTTTTGCCTTCTTGAGATACTTTTACCACCAGGCCCTGTCAGGGGTTAATTATGCAAGTGAACTTGAATGAGTATTGGGTTTGGCTTGTTTGCTTGGCGGTGCACTGGTGTGGAAAGCGTGGGAAGGAATTTGCATTTTTTATGTTTGTAAATAAAATTGATAAAGACAAATAAATAAATAAAGTTCCTTCATATTGACTATCCTATATTTTTATTTTGTGCTTATTTATACACTGCAATTGCTTGATAAACTGATCTCTAAAAACTTTAAAGCTGGTTTATGCTCTAAAGATAAATTTTTCTGAAGGTAAATTTTTTTAATTTTGTTTTCAAAGTTTTTGTTGCTTTTCTCTAATCCTTATCATAAATTTTTTTGCATGTAACGTGTTTGGCTTTTAAGATGCCTTGAAATCCATCTCCTTGAGTGTCCCATTCCTATATTTATCCTATATTTATATACTTTAAATTTTATTTTATAATGGAAGAAATATATTTTTGGTGTGGTGTGTTGTGCTGATGGAAATCTTTTCAATAAGGAATTGAACGTCGGCTTCTAGATTGGCCGTAGTCGCTTCTTTTCTGTGTAGAGACTTCAAAGTAAGTTTAATCTACCATCTCAATTTCCAAATTTTTTTTTATATTTTAGTCTTAAGCAACTACATTTTTTTAATTATTTAATTTGCTTGTATCTATTAACTCCATATCAAATTTTTTTTGTATCAATATATATATATATATATATATATATATATATATATATATATATATATATATATATATATATATATATATATATATATATATATATATATATATATATATATATATATATATATTCTATATATATATATATATATACTTATATATATATATATATATATATATACATATATATATATATATATATATATATATATATATACCGATATATATATATATATATATATATATATATATATATATATATATATATATATATATATATGTTATTTATATATATATATATATATATATATATATATATATATATATATATATAACCACTATATATATATATATATATATATATATATATATATATATATATATATATATATATATATATATATATATATATGGATGGTTAAGAATTTTTTTGATAATGATGATTAATTGAAAAAGTAGCTATATTTTAAAAATTTCTATTTTTATAAAATTAATAAATTTATAATAAGGAAGAATTAAATTGTGTTCACTTCATTCTTATTTAAATGTGTAAATACATTAAAAGCTGCATTAATTCATAGAATTCTTTCCTTTTATTTGCTAACATTTTGTTTTTGTTTTTGTTTTTGTTTTTTTACAGTTGTCACCACCACTCACAGGCAGAGCCCTATCCAAGGAGGGGGTGTTGCACGCCTCAGAAGTCAACAGCTAACGCAAATTATGCCCAGATGAGCACAGACGCAAGCTTTTGAAGTAGGGAGATTAATTCAGCACGAAACAGAAGATGGAAGAGAATTCCACAGAACAGAGGTGGCAGGAAAGAAGGAAGCAGCGCAGCGAACTAGCCTGGAGTTACCAATATCAATACAAAACTCATGTGCAGACACAGCACCCCTTGTGCTATGAGGGTGACGTAAAGGTGGTGGTACACGAGTGATAAGTTCCCTTGAGCACCTGCGGCTGCAGTACCTATAGAAAAGAGATAAAGCACAACACAAACATCCTGCCGCAAAGATAGAGTGTCAAGTGAACTGGAATGTACAGAACAGTTTATAAGCCTTTGGCCTTTGACTCGACCTATCCAAAAGCCGGGTGAAGCCAGAGCCCCCCCAGATATGAAAGCAGTACTCCATGCAAGCCGGATGAGACCCTTTTATAGAAATAACTGGGATGAGGAAAAAAAGTCTAGCAGTCTAACAGAACTCCAAGCAACCATTTTGATGAGGTTTCCAAGACATTTTTTTTTTTTATTTAAAGGCAAGGATGTTTATATTGTCAACAGGGAGAACGAGAGAACCGTCGAAAAAAGAGATAGGAAAGTTAGAGGTGTCTTAGAGAGGGAGATTTGTAGAGTTGGGTTTAAAGAATTGAATTTCACAAGGTTGGGACTGAAACACGGAAATTCTATCAGATCAAGCGAATAAATCAGAAAGATTAAATAAGAGAGCAATTCTAGAAGTAAAATAGGGGGCAAATTGAAATGAGTTGAAGAATAGAGAGTTGAGTCATCGATATGAGTGGATAGAATTAGATGTGCAGGTGAGATCGTTAATGAAAAGTAGGAATAAAAGTAGGATGTAAGACAACCAGAACCATTAGGAACACCACAATTAACAGAAAGGAAGAAGTCTTGTCAACAGCAGCCGTATTGGAAGCACGTTGAAAAAGAAAAGCTTCAGATTTAATAAAGCAAAACGGATTAGAAACACTAAGAAGGGCTTGGAGAGCAGTGACGATCGCATACCCGGTCAAATGCTGGATATCGAAGCGCCACCATGATCATATGGTTCTAAGGGCAAGAAAACCATAAATCTGTTAGATAGGAAAGTATAACGCAACAGACCTCGAGCGCCGAAAGCCATACTGGCGATCGGAAAGAAAGAAAGTGAATGATTCCAGATGATCTAAGAGAGAAATGAGAGTTGAGAAAGGAGGTTTCAAAATATTAGATAGAATACAGAGTGGCTGAGGCTATATTGGGGAGAAATGGTTAGAAGGATCAGGCAACTCCTTTTTTTTGAATAGGTTGGACATGTGCGTGCTTTATGCTGAGGGGAAAAGTGTTAGTATTGAGACAGAATATAGTTGAACGAGAAGGAGGGCCGCTCAGGCTTTACTCCTACTCAAAGAACGGAGGGAGGAATGCCATCAGGAGCCTGCCTTTAACGTTTCATAGATTTCAAAAGCCATACACCCGATCTTAAATGTAATCACAGGCAAGGCATAAGGGCACCT
Source organism: Trachelipus rathkii (assembly GCA_015478945.1). Taxonomy (NCBI): domain Eukaryota; kingdom Metazoa; phylum Arthropoda; class Malacostraca; order Isopoda; family Trachelipodidae; genus Trachelipus; species Trachelipus rathkii. The sequence continues at coordinate 24,388 of JABUQX010056251.1, read as the reverse complement.
GAGAGGAGGAGGAGGAGGAGGATGATGAGGAATGACCAGAATCGTCCAGGGTTGATTTAGAGGAAAATAGGAGGCCGAAGGGATTCTGGCCTTTTTCAGATGTAGAAATTGGCAATACATGAATAACTCCAGATCGAATAAGAGGAGGAAAGACTGATTTTTGAAGTTGTTAGAGATGTTTTCGGCAAGATGCCAGAAAGATTTGTGATAGGAGAACCAAGGAGGTTAGCGCACTTTTGTTTGATGAAAACCCGCACCTCTTTGTCAGTATCCTGCAACACGATTTCTAGTTCCAGATAAGAAAATTAGCAGAGTGATTGGAGAAGCGAAAATTTTCCACTCCACGATACACACTCTCTAGCCTGAATATGGCCAGAGGAGAACAGCACGATTGAACCATGGTTAATGAGGAGAGAGAGAAAGATTTAGTTGAAGAAATGAACCTGCTCATCCATCAACGATTACAAACTCCCCACCTTATCGGCGGGGCCGAGCGTCTCCGGGAACGAAAACGGTGTTCAATTATAGTTGGCGTGAGCATCGAGGCCACCCAACTTGGGCCCGATCAAAATTATTGAGAAAAATGCATAGAGCTGGATGGGCTGTTGGAGAAAATATTAAGAGAATAATGAATGCCTGGTTGGTCAAAATTTTACCAATATGGAGGCTGAAGAAGGTGGTGTATTGCTAGAGAGAGAATGACTAGTAAGGTGAAACATAGGTCAGAGAGATGACGTTTTCCAGAGTGGATTTGCAGGGCGATCCGGGGAATGTGTAGGGGTTCTTTGATTAGTTGCTCCAGTTCGTTGAGAATGCTGAATTCCTCCCCACCTAAATCAGGATGAGAGGACCCCAACCATTCGGTGTTGTGTACATTAAAATCTCCACTAAATAGAGGACCTCAGTATTTAGATGAGGAAGATATGTCTCCAAGTAATGCAGATATTCAAAAGGCGTTAAATCTGTTCTGTTGGGAGACCAGTAGCAGAAGCTTTAAGATATAGTAAAAGAAAAGAAAGAATTTAAGCCATATAGAACATCAAAGTTAGGAGATTTGAGATTCTCGAGACGTGTTACAGGAGTGTTTATGTTTACATAGGCACATACTCCATCCTTTTTAAGACGGAAATTATGAAATGTTATAGTTGGATATATTAAACGAGTTAGAGGATGAATTCTTAGCCATCTGTGTCTAAGACAAGAGCAAAAGGTTAGAGTTAGAAAGGTGGTATTCCACAGATGCAGGGAAGTTAGTGTAAGCCGCATTGGTGTTGGTAAAGTCGATAGAAAGCCCACACCTGTACCAAATCTATGTCCACACACACACGACACCAAAACAAAAACAGCGGGCAAAAGCTTACATCCATGAGTAATCAATTAAAATTTACCACACTAAAAAACCTAGTAATATTAAAAGCTAAAACTGTATTTACAATGTAAAATAGTTAAAATCTAGAAAGTTTAAAACACACACGCACTCTTACACCAAAAAAAAAAAATGCACTTATTCAACAAACTAAATGTGTATAAATTAAAATAATATATAACCGAATATATGTGTTGTGCTAAAACCCATTAAAATAAAATAATAAAAATAGAAACACTAAAAACTCGAGTTAAAAAGACGAAGCAAAAATATAGAAACTGATATAAATGAATAAATAATTAATTATTATTTTAAATAGGCCCGTAAATCGTAACATCAGCTGTCATTCATATGCAAACTACCTTGTGCTTATGAAAGTTTTGTTAAAACCTAAAAGTAAACTATACATTAGCCAATGTTAATTAAAAAGAACACTAAAGCTAAAATATATCAAATAATATTTAAATATAAAAATCAAATAAAAACTTAGCTTAAGATTTTGGACAGTAAAAGTATAACTGAAATCCTCATCATTTGTATAAAGTAAACATTAAAAACACTTGGCAAAGAATTAAAATAATTAAAACCAAAATACCAAAATAGTACCAATGACATTTAAATTAAAACTTAAGAGAACATTTAAAAACTTAAAAACAATTTCAATATAATAATAATAATAACAATAATAATAATAATAATAATAATAATAAACGTAGAGGGAGGGGAGGAGAAATGGAGGAAATACCCAAGAGAGTAAGACAAGAACATGAGGAAATTAGAATGACAGAGATAGAGGAAGTGAAAGGGTGGGCACTAAAATGGGAAAAGTGCATACGATGGACTGAATAATGAACTATTCAAAACAGGAGAGGTAATAACTAAATGGTTGGTAAGACTGTCAAACCAAGTATGGAAAGAAGGAAATATACCAACAGAATGGTTTAAAGCAGTAATCTGTCCAATACATTAGCAGGGAGATAAAAGAATATGTGGAAATTGTAGAGGAATAGTATAGTTGGTGGGGGTGAGTAAAATATATGAAAGTATCTTGGAAAAAAGATTGAGGATAGAGGTCGAGGACAAGATTGGAAAATGACAGCACAGTTTCAGACCAGGAAAATGTACCACTGACCTAATATTTTATATGAAGTTAACAGTGAAAACCATGGAGTGGATTGAGAAAGCCTATGCTGCATTCATAGACTTGGAAAAGGTATTCAATAGAATAAATAGGGAGAGACTGTGGAGATTGTTAGAAGATCCATTGTTTGCCATACCAGAAAGTCTGAAAGCTGCCATTAAAAGTATGTATGAAAACGCAATAAATACAGTTAGAGGAACTGGAGGAGAGAAGTGGATTGAAGTGAAAATATGGGTTAGACAAGGAAGTGTACTGTCACCATTGCTCTTTACACTTTACCTGGACAGTTGTCTTAAAAAGACATGCATAAGGGAGAATAGGGAGCACACGTTGGTTTAAGCGGATGATGTGGCAGTGATAACATCAGGAGCTCAAGACCTGCAAGAAGCTGTGAATAGGTGGAATAAGGTAATGAAGTTAATGGGTATGAGAATAAACAGAGAGAAAACAGAAATAATGGTGATTGCAAGAGAGAGGAAAGAGATAGTAGTGAACATAGAAGCTACAAGGCTTATCAAGTGAATATATAGTATTTGGGCATGTTATTTGTTGATCAAGGGAGACAAGATGGCGAGTTGAAAGGGAGAATTGAGAGATTCTCACAGAATGTGGGAATGTTATACCCATTGCTAAAGGAAAGAGGGATACCAACAGAGGTTAAAATTTAATATATAAAGCAATTCTAAGACCGATATTGTTGTATGGATCTGAATGCTGGACAATGAATACGATACAAAAAAGCTGAATAGAAGCTGCAGAAATGAGAGTGCTTAGAATCATTAGAGGCATATCGTTGAGACAAAATGAGGAGCGAGCTGGTGAAGAGAAAACTGGGGGTGGAACCTAATTTGGAATACGTGGAGAGAAACCAGTTAAGATGGTTTGGACATCTGAAAAGAATGAGAGAAAGGGAAAGATTGAGATAGATGATGGATTGGAGACCAGAAGGGAGGAGACCAGCAGGAAGACTGAGGAAGAGATGGATGGATTCGGTGGCGAAGGATGTACAATGTAGAGGCAAGAAGATAGAGGAAGTAGAAGGAGAGGGACTAGGAACACGTTTGAAAATAGAATATTTGAAAGAAGATTCTGGATGAGTAACACCTGACAGGCATACCCAAAACAAGAATGGATAATGATAAAAAAAAAAAAAAAATAATAATAATAATAATAATAATAAAAATAAAAATAATAATAATAAATAATAATAATAATAATAAATAATTATAATAATATTAATTATAATAATATTGCATACCAATGGGTATGAGAATAAACAGAGAGAAAACAGAAATAATGGTGATTGCAAGAGAGAGGGAAGAGATAGTAGTGAACATAGAAGCTACAAGGCTTATCAAGTGAATAGATAGATATTTGAGGCATATTTGTTGATCAAAGGAACAAAGATGGCGAGAGGATTGAAAGGGTGAATTGAAGATTCTCACAGAATGAGAATGTTATACTATTCACTAAGAGAGGAATACCAACTGGGAGGTTGATTTTAATATATAAAGCAATTCTAAGACCGATATTGTTGTATGGATCTGAATGCTGGACAATGAATACGATACAAAAAAGCTGAATAGAAACTGCAGAAATGAGAGTGCTTAGAATCATTAGAGGCATATCATTGAGAGACAAATTGAGAAGCAAGCTGGTGAAGAGAAAACTGGGGGTGGAACCTGATTTGGAATACATGGAGAGAAACCAGTTAAGATGGTTTGGACATCTGAAAAGAATGAGAGAAAGGGAAAGATTGAGATAGATGATGGATTGGAGACCAGAAGGGAGGAGACCAGCAGGAAGACCGAGGAAGAGATGGATGGATTCGGTGGCGGAGGCTGTACAATGTAGAGGCAAGACGATAGAGGAAGTAGAGGAGGACAGAACGTTTGAAGATAGAAATATTTGAAGATTCTGGATGAGTAACACCTGACAGGCATACCCAAACAGGATGGATGGTACCAAAAAAAAATAATAAATAATAATAATAATAAATAATTATAATAATATTGATTTCTCTTGATTAATAATGATTTATTTAATATTAAAATCATTCATGCTACTATATTTCAACTTAATATTTATGTAATTTTAATATATAGCTATATAGTAAGTATCTTCAAAACATGGATTTTAAAATTTTTTAATGTGTGAGAACATAAACAGACATACAAAATTCTAGTACTTTAAATTTAGAGCTCTTAAATTATGATGCAGAAACAATATTTCTCAGTTTCTGGGTATATTTCCCTCAACAATCAACAAAATAATCAAGCAGAATGACAATGATGAGTGAGAAAAAGTATTATCAATTTTGCAGATGATTAATCATCTATTATATATATATATATATATATATATCTTATATAATCTCTATAACACTATAACTAACCTTATATATATATGCATATATATGTATCTATTATAACTAATATATATATATATATATATGTAACATATATATATATATATGCTTTAACCAACATAATATACATATATATATAACATACTATATATATATATATAATAATATATGTTTTATATATATAAATATATATAACTCTTCTGCCACACACATATATACTGTATATATATATATATATATAACTATCAATATAGCTATATATATACTGTATAATAATATATATACTTAATATATATATATATATATATAACAACAACCAGCAACCTTATATATATATATATATATATATATATATATATATATATATATCTATATATATATCTAAACATTTACATATCCACCATATATGCGCATATACTGCACTCTGTATACTCAACCTGTATTCAAAACATTGACCAAACACAAAGAAACCAGCTCTATAGTACAGAGACAATATATTTAGCCCCTCATAGGCCATGTATTACTGTGCCCCCACAATTTCAAAATCATTAAAAAATTAGAAGTTTTTCAAAATGAATCCCTCAAGATTATGACCTGTTGCCTCCCCTATACACCACCTTCTGACTGAAACAAAAATTTTACCTATAAAGAAAAGTCCACTTTGACATGATAAGATCTTTCATGGTAAATCACTCTCAACAGATCACCTCCCACACCAAACATTACAAGATCAACCCGTACCTAAAAGGATAAAACTACACCAGCAGAATATGATATTCATAACATTTCTTCCTACACTACATGACACCTCCATAATTAAACAAACACACTCAGCTGACCCAAGAAACTATCTCCACATACCAAAACAATACCATACTCCAAACATGTCTACCCCAAATATAGATTGTGGAATAAATATTAGTAAAGCTGTCACAGCTCAGCTCTGGGCACTAACCCTCCCTTCAGGAATACAAGTTAATTATTTCAACGATCTCTCCCCCTTAACCCTTTCACGACGTACGTAGACATTTGGCTACATTAACTTTTCAAGCGATTTTCACCCTTATGTATGCGACTATAAGGATGTTTTTTAAAATGAATCAGTTCCTCAGACGCCGTTCTCTCTTATAAGCTTACTCACTGGAAGAAATTTGATCATTTAAATCAGTGTGTCATTGACGAAAGAAGGGGTAAGATGCGCTTGAGATTTTGTGACGAAATTGAGATGCAGCATCATTTTTTTTCTATTTTTTCTTTATTTTCTTTTATGTAATTGGGCATTTTTATGATGGTGTTACAAATTAGATATGTAACATTACAAGATTTTAGAATTAGTTTTATATATAATGAATAACATAATGCTATATAAATAAGCATCAGTTGGTTGTAGCCATGCGGCAACATCCGACATCAAAGGATTGTTCAAGCAGATTTTTTTACTTATTTTCCATTTATTACTATATATATATATATATATATATATAATATATATATCATCTTTATATATATATATATATGCTAACTAACTATATATATATATATATATATATAACATATATAACCTTATATATATATGTAGCTCTCCATTATAAACCTTTTATTTTCTATATATATATATATATATATATATATATATATATGTATATATATATATATATATATATATATAGTATTCTTCTTCCATATATATATATATATATATATTAACTTTATATATAAACATAATAATATGTAATAATATATATATATATATATATATATATATATATATATATAATAATAATATATATATATATATATATATATATATATATAACTAATATATATATATATACACCATTTATCCAGCAATAATACATGTATATATATATATATATCTTTGTATATACTATATATATATATATATATATATATATATATATATACTATATATATATGCTGCTACTGCTGCTGCTGCTCATATATATATATATATACCTGTAGGGATATTTCGATAGTATCGGTATCGGTAGTATCGACCATTTTTGATGGTATCTGTATCGGTTAAAATATGGCCGATACTTAACTTTCAGTACTTTTGGGGTGAAAAGTGCTGGGAGGCTTGGACCCTAAACAGAGAAACGCAAAGTCTAGTTCGATATAAGATAGCTAGTGCTGAGTTATGTTTTTTTTCCTTTTACTTTTTAACTTAGATTTTTACTGTACTTGGTTTTTAGCGCAAAATTTACCCTATTTGGACAGCCATTATTATAATTTGTACAGATTTATCTACTTTTTAGATTGATCAATTGTATTTTTCTGGTACGCAATTTCGTGAGAGCGTGTGAAGTGTTTCAATTTTCTGTACTTTTCATACTTCACAGATATTTATAGCAAAATGAGGACATCGTTTAAAATTTGGGTTTTTAGTACGAATAGAAATTTTCCACTCTCATTCTCCTTTGGTTTTTTGTCTATTTGTTTCTTCCTTTTTTTTTTTTCGATTGCATAGCGTAGGTTAGTATGTACCAGAACAATGATTAAACTGAACATGGATAACCTTTTATCAATGGCACTCTAACTCTGCATATATGGAATACTACCTCTGCTCAAAACCTAATTTGATACTCTTGTCTAGGGGGCAGATGGCTAAATTTACATCCTTCAACTCGTTTAATATAACCAACTATAACTTATTTTTACTCATTTCCGTTTGAGAAGGTGGAGTATGTGGTTTTCTTCTTATATTCCTATAACACATCTCGAGAATCTCGAATCTCCTAACTTTTGATGTTTCTGTGGCAGAATCTTTCTTCAACTTCTGTACTAGAATATTCTTGCTCTTCTGCTATTTGCTGTTCTCCCTAACAGGGCTGGTACTGCTGCTCAGACTTTGTTATATCTTCTCATCCAGTAATCTCACCCCAGAGGACTAAATGTCCTAAGCTGGGGCTGTTTGATTCCTCGACACTGTTATTGGTGAAGCAAGAATCATTAATCTGTTACAACGATCTGGAAGCATGGTGCTAAATAATGCCTACACGACCGGATCGTCCCAACTGGTGTGTGGTACCGCTACCGACTATGTTTTCTGATTGCCTGCCGTACCGATCACAGCTCCCTATCAAATCTGACCTGGCACAAGCAACTGCCAGCTGCCCTCACGCTGCGGTTTGGCACTGATATCGCTGATGCCTTGAGGTGCGTGCGGTACCGGACGCGACCCCCGATTCCGACGACGAGCAGGGCTCTGGAGCCTTCAGATTCTGCTGATAGAAGATGAGAACTGTATTGTTGTGGGATGAGCAGGGTTCATTCCCTTTCTTGGACTGTCTTTCTACCAAAATCCATGGTTTCGATAGCCGCTGTTCAATTCGGCTAGGATTCTTTACTTATCGGATTATTGGAAAGTTTGTTCTCTGCGCCTCGCGGGCGCACTCAATTCAGTCTGAAAATCGGATGCGTACTCGGCAGTAAAGCGGACTTTCATTAAACCGAAATCGCCCGACTGCCCTACGGCAACCTATGCGGCTCTTGCCGCAAAAAGCTCTCTCTAGCTAACTCTACCAAAATGTCTCTATCACTTTCATTTTCCCTTTATTCAGCTCTGATGATTCTGTTGTTAACACTCCAACTGGAGAAGGCCAATCATCTCTTTGACCTCCCTATTTCTCTAATTCAACCCTGATGATTCTGGTATTCCTCGCACCCTCCTCCTTCACTGCCTACTCCAGGGTGTCTAAGCCACACTTTACCTGTCATTTCATTTGATGGGGTGCATGAGGGCTCCTGAGATCTATAGACGTTAGGAAGGCCCAGGTATTCTTTAAGATTTTGAGAGAAACCCTTCTCAACTCTCACTTCTTAAAGATCATCTGGAATCTCTTTCCCTTCTTTCTGATTCATAGTAGCTTTCGGTGCTCGGATCTACTGGTGATATACTCTATTTAACAAGGTGCATAGGACCGCCCATAGGGGAACTAAGAGGAGAAGACGATGTGGTGGCGCTTGTTTACCATCAAATTTGACCAGGTAGCGCGTCACACTTCCTAACTAAGCACTTCCCTCCCTTTGGTTTTTCATATTCTCTTTGCTTTACTTATGTCTAGCTTTCTTTCAAATCGCTCAATCTGGCTGTTGTTTGATGGGGCGACTTCTTTTTCTGTCAATAGTGGTGTTCCCTAGGGTTCTGTTTATCTCCAACTTTATTTTACTGCTTTTCATCAATGATCTTCTCATACCTGCACATCTAACTCATCACTGCATCATCTAACTCTATCCACTTCATTCTTCAACTCATATCAATTCTGCTCCCTCTATTACTTCTAAAATTGCCTCTCGTTTTAATCTTTTCTCTGATTCTATTCTGCTGATCTGGATAGAATTTCAGAGATTTGGGTCGTCTCAAGCTTGTGAAATTTAATTTTTTAAATTCAACTTCTACAAATCTCTCTCTAAGACACTTAACTTTCCATCTCTTTCGACGGTTCTCTCATCTCTCTGTTGACAACATAAACATCCTTGGTCTTAACATAAACAAAAAAATGTTTGAAAACCTCAAATCACAGTGGTTGCTAGGAGTGGCCTCACCAAAAGAAACCCAGGAGTTCTGTTTAGAGAGTGAGACTTTTACTCTTCTCAGTACTCCCACCTATGCAAGGTCTCATCCCGCCCTTGTATGGAGTACACCTCACTACTCATATCTGTGGGGGGACGGGGGCTCTGGTTATCCGGCTTTTGGATAGGATCAAAGGCCAAAAAGACTTATAAACTGTCCTGCTCTTTCTAGTTCACTGACCCTTTATATTTTAGGCGCGATGTTGGTGCTTCATCCCTTTTCTATATAGGTACGCTAGAGGCAAAACTTATCACCTGCGTACCACCACCTTTACGACGCCCTCGTAGCACAAGGGATGCTGTGTCGGCATGAGTCTTGTGTTGATGTTAGTAACTCAAGACTGTTCGCTGAAGTGCTTCTTTCTTTCCTGCCCACCTCTCTGTTCTGTGGAATTCTCTTCCATCGCCTGTGTGTTTCCTAAATTTAATTTCCCTCACTTTAAACCTTCGTCTGTGCTCATCTGCATAATTTACATATTTTTGAGGCGTTTAACACCACTCCTTGAATAGGGTTTGCCCATGAGCAGCAGTGACAACTGTAAAAAAATAAATAAATAAAAGTTCTAATAAGGAATTTCTTTAGCGGAAACCCCACAAGAATGGCACCTCAAGAAGGCGGTGAACCACTTCTAAGAATACTTTAAATGGCATAACCGAGGAGCTTGCTAGCTTGACAAAAAAAAAAAAAAAAAAGGAAAAAAAAGAATTGGGGGAGATCACTTTATCACTTGCAACCCACAACCTTAGCACTGATGAAGTGACATTACAGTGGCTTTTAGCAAATAAACTACTGAAGATGAAGATTTGGATATGTTAGACTTTGATAGTTCATGGCCGAAATTACATTTTGATCTCATTTACCCTTCAAGGAATCACACCAGGAAACCTCATCTTAAAAACTGAAGAGACAGTCATCAAGGAGCAAAGATAATTCAAATTTGCAATTTGTCGAAAGAGGAGATGAGGCTCACGAAAACATGAGATCCTGCCTACAGAAGAGAATCCTTTCATGGGGTGGCATGAAAATGAGCCAAGGTTTTCATTATTATCAGTGCTTGCAGGCAAATAATTGTCAGCACCTCCTTCATCTGTCGAGAGAGAACGTATTTATAGTGTAGGTTAGGTAGGAATGTAAACACCCCAAAAAGGAACAGTCTCTCGCCAGATAGTGAAAGCTTAATGTTTTGCATCACAATTTTGTAATTTTTGAATTTGAGTATTGAATGATATCTATCTTAAGGTAATTATTATGTCATGTTTGAGTAATAGCATTTTTTTATTTTAACTTTTCGGCTGATTAATTGAGGTCTCTTCTTTCATTATTTTTATTCTTTATATTGTAGCTAGTTAAAGAATCTTCTTGTAAATTGTAATCATGTTAAAACATAAAAGCTAGTAGCTAAACTTTGTTATACTTACTGGAAAATGGAAATGGAATATTTTTTTAAATAAACACAAACATAAAAGTTATTAATATTATGTTTGCTATTATTATTATTTAAGGGTACTATTTTAATTTATAAAATAAATATACTTGGGCACAACCAAATATGAAATATAAATGACTAAGTATTGTTTGTACAGAAAATGCAATCTTGAGTTGCCTAGCAGTGCACAAATGTTCTATCTTATTACTGTGTATTTATTATATTAATTAAACAAACATAAAAAAGTTATTAATATATCGATATCGGCACCTAAAAATAGAGTATCAGTATCGACCTCTCTTTTCTGGTATCAGTAAATCACACAACCAATATATATATATATATATATATATATATATATATATATATATATATATATATATATATATAATATATATATATATCTTATATATATGCTATATATATTCTACACCACTTATATATATATATATATATATATATATACATATATATATATAATAACTTATTAACATATTACGAGCCAACCTTATATATATAAATATATATATATATATATATATATATATATATATATATATATATATATATATATATATATATATATATAATATATGCTGCTCTCTATATATATATCTATATATATATATATATATATAACACCATACACTCTATATATATCTTACAATTCTACATATATATATATATATATATATATATATATATATAATAACCAGCAACTCTTACCTTAACTTAACTTAACAACTAACCATATATACATATATATATATATATATATAACTTATATATATATATATATATATACCATATATATCTACCATATATATATATATGTCTTATTCTCCCGGAACTAGGGAGGCAAAAACACCAAGCCATCCAGAATACGAATACTTAAAAAAATTAGGCCACTTTTAGATGCAGTAAGAAACAATTGCAAAATAACACCCCTAGAGGAGCAACGATGCTTTGATGAGCAAATTATTCCAATGAAAGATAGCATTACACTAAAACAATACAACCCCTAGAAACCCCATAAGTGGGTTTATAAAGTATTTGCAAGGGCGGGAGCAAGTGGCTACATTTATGATTTTGAAGTCTACACTGGTAAAGCAGACGATTCTGGTTTAGGAGTTTCATCTAGTGTCGTTATGAAGCTAGCAGAAGGCAATCCTAAACATTCCAATCATAAGCTTTATTATGATAATTGGTTCTCTTCAGTAAATTTAGCAAAGAATTTGAAGGATAGTAATGCAGCACATATATTGTCAACTTTCGGTCAAAATACCTTTAGAGGATTTGCAGTTTGAGAGGGCAAAAATAACTACAAAAAAGGTGAAACTAGAGTTTATTTTATGACTACAGAGTTGAGATCTAAAGGAAAACACCATTGCCATCAAATCGTACGACAATAAACCTGTGCACTGCTTGTCTACATATGCCGGTATATATGTCCAATGAGCGATGCGAGAAGATGGGATAGCAAAAAAAAGAGCACATCACTATTCCTAAACCACAAGCTATTACCGAGTACAATAAATTCATGGGAGGAGTAGACCTTTGCGACTTGCTGATTGAGTTCTATAGAATAGATATCAAATCTAAAAAGTGGTATATGCGAATCTTTTTTCTATCTAATGGATCGGGCAGTAGTCAATATTTGGCTTTTATATCGTCGAGTATGGGGTGCCAAAAAGTAAGGCCACCCTCTTTGTGACTTCAAGGAGGATGTCTCAATTGAGCTCAATTTGTAAAGGCAAAAAGGAGGTGTAAGGAATATATTGAAGGATTTACCATAGTTATTTATCAAATGTAAATTGTGATTGTCTAGAAAACAAAACAAATTGTTATATAAAATACCGTCAGAAATAATTAGGTCTAATTGTTTCAATATATATTATTTGAATTATATTAGGAAAAAACATTTTTTTTAGCAGCTGATGTCTATGTAACACAAAAAGTATTCATTTTTTGCATCCAAAACAATTGTAAAAGAAGCCAAGAAAAAAAATGTAAGTTCAATATTTTTTACTACTTATGCCGAATGTTGCCATATGGCAACATGTACTTTGTTAACTAATTACAAAATTATGCTTTTCATGACATTTTTGTATTATTTACTAATGTAGTAACTAGATTCAACCATTTAAAAAATTTATTTTAAATTTCATCATAATTCAGGCATGAAAGGGTTAATGTCAAAAATCCCATTCCCAATCAACTGATAATACAAAACATCTCATTATAAATTGACCTAAGCTTCACCGTTAATAATTGTATTTATTTTTAACAGATCTCTTTTCCTTTTGGTAAACCTAAGCACAGCCTTAAGACTTATAGGGACTGCACATTGCAAAGAGAAAAAAAAAAAAAAAAAATAAAAATAAAAAATATATATATATATATATATATATATATATATATATATATATATATATATATATATATATATATATATATATATATATATATATATATATATATATATATATATATACTCTATATATATATATATATATATATATACTCTGCTGCTGCTGCCTGCTCTTAATAATATACAAGTAGGTATACAATAAATAAAGGTAGAGTTTAGTACTTAAAGTTTTTGATTTAATTTCAGGTATGTTAGTGGCACGCTTCACGAAGAAGGGGCATGTGCTTATTTTCTCTGTATCGTTCTTGTTGGTAAGGTGTTTTTTAATTATTTGTTTTTATTTTTTCTTTGTAGGATTATGCACAACTTTGAATTTAGTTTATGATGTATTGGATATTTGATTTTACGTATATTATTAATGTTGGAATAATTTAATTCATAAAAACTTTCTATTGGACCTTCGTTCATTGCTGTCTTCATGTTGTGAGATTGGATCATCGACTTTATCCTTTGGTTTGATTATACAAGAGAAAAGTCTTATTGGTGTTTACTACTGACTTACTGATAAAACTTTCATTGATTAATACCTTATTCCCTTACTATATACTGACTGTTTGACTCTTGAAAGTCTTACTATATACTGACTGTTTGACTCTTGAAAGTCTTACTATATACTGACTGTTTGACACTTGAAAGTCTTAATCCCTTTGATGACCGACTTTATAGCACACCATAAGTGAAGGACCTCTATTGATTACAAGGTAGTGTGTTTAAATTGTTGATTAGATTTTTTATTCAATTCTAAATTCAAAGTATCTCCGTAGTTGTATGATGGGCTCAGATGATGAGAGTACTGAGAAATGTAAGAGGGGTGAGAAATGTCCTTTGTTTGATGGAAAGAAGGAGAGGTTCTTGGAGTGGAAAGGGAAAGTGGAAGATTGGTTATGGAGAAATAAGAATGCAGATAAATATCCAGGTTTAACCATTCGGAGTGCACTATGTGGAGAACCATGGGAGTTGGTAGGAGGATTACCAAGAGAAGAGATAGCAAGTAGTGACGGAGTAGACAAAATAATGAGTGTTTTAGAGAAAAAATATAGCAGTGACAAGAAAAGAGAAAAGATGGATAGTATGAATGATTTCTTCAGAATTGAAAGAAGAAATACGGAGGAGATACAGGATTTCGTGAGTAGATTTGATGAGAAGGTGTAATGCAGCTGCAATGGCTGAACTAGGGGAGGAACACAAAGGAGGTTTGTTGTTGGGGAGGAGTAAATTGTCAGAAAGTGAGGAAAAGATAATGTTAGGAGCTTTGGATGGTGATTTATCATATACAAGAGTAACAAGCCTGTTAGTAGGAATTATGGGAAAGAGTTTTCAAAACCAAAACAAGGATAAAATATGGTATAGTAGTGAGAGGAATAAAAATATAGAGAGGAAGAATATATGTTATAATTGTAAAAAGGAGGGACATGTGCAAAGATTCTGTCCAGAATATCGCAGAAGTGAAAAAGAATGTGAAGGGTGTGGGAAGAGAGGCCATGTGATGGAAACTTGTTGGCTAAAGGATAAAGAATGCTACAAATGTAAAGAAAAAGGGCACTTGGCTAATAACTGTAAGGAAAAGAAGACGTTAATCAAAGAGGTGGTATTGTTGGGAGAGAGAGGGATAGAAGAAGAAGACAATTGGGATATAATAAGTGCGATAGTAGATACAGGTTGTAAGAACAGTGTAATAGGAGAATTATGACTAGGGGCGATTCTTTCAACTTTAAACAGGGAAGAATTGGAAAAAATGAGAAGATCTGAAGAGAAGGTAGAAGCTACATATGTTTTTGGGGAGAGGGAATATAAATGTCATACAAAATTTTTAATCCCTATTATTTTAGGTCGAAATAAGGCATTACTAGAAACAGAAATAGTAGAAGGGAACATACCTTGGTTGATAGGGACTGTAGTTATGGATAAGTTAAATGCTAGGATAGATTTTGGTAAAAAATATCTAGAATGTAATCATTCTTTAATAAATGATAAAATACCTATTAGTATAGATAGTAAGGGTCATATCAGAATAAAACTAAGGGAAAATGAAGGATGTGTGGCTAACGCTTAGGGAAAATATTTCAATACTTATTGAGGAAAAATGGAAAAATGCCTGTTTACGTTTACATTTACAATTTGGTCATTGCTCTTTGGACAAATTGCAACAAATGATTTGTAAAGCATGGGGTCAAGATGAGGATTATCAGAGGTTGAAGAAGGAAAGATTACAAACGTTAAAGGAGATTTGTAATAATTGCGAAACTTGTAAGAAATATAAGAGAAACCCTGAAAGGCCTATAGTAGGATTACCTCTCGCAAAACATTTTAACGAAGTACTATCAATGGACATAGGTGAATTGGAAGGTGAAAAATTTCTAGTTATGGTAGATTGGGCAACACATTATTGTCAAGCAAAATGGTTAAAAGATAAGAAACCCTCTAACATAATGGAATGTGTAATGGAGAAATGGATTAGTTATTTCGGAGCTCCCCCAAAAATAATAACCGATGGAGGCAGGGAATTTCAAAACGAAGAAATAATTGAATTTACTGAAAAATGGGGTATAGAGATGTTATGTACAGCAAGTGAGAGCCCGTGGAGTAACAGTAAAAGTAAAAAGACAGTAGGGATGTTGAAGGAGGGTATGAGGAAATTAAAAGAGGATGGAGTTAAAGTAAGAGATTGGATATTAATGTGGATGGTCAGTGCGAAGAATGATAGAATAATGAGTGGTGGGTATTCTCCCAATCAGAAAGTGTTTGGAATGTTTTATAGAGGTAAAAATGAGATGGAACGCGTCAGCCCTGCTGAACTAGAAGAAGTAGTAGAAGGAGCAAAATTAAAGGAACTAATGGAATTACAAATGTTGGTTCAGGATAAAGTACAGGAGAAAGAATGCAGAGATCGTATAAGGAGGGCTCTAAAAGGTAAAATTAGAACACATAGAATAGATGAAGCCCAAGTAGGAGATAAAGTCTATTTTAAGAAAAAGGGTGAGGAAAAATGGAGAGGACCTGGTAGAATAATTGGGAGAGATGGGAAAATAGTAATGGTTAAACATGGAGCCTTGATTAGAGAGGTGAATAAAATACATATAACGAAAATACAAAAAGTAAGTGAGAAGGGGGAAGAAAATGAAAAGATAAGGGAAGTGTTTGAAGAAGATGAAGAAGAGGAGGAGGAAGAGGAGGAGAAAGAGGAAGAGGAGGAGAAAGAGGAAGAGGAGCAGGAAGTAGAGATAGAGGAGGAGGAGGAAGAGGAGTTTGTTCAGGAGGAAGAAGGAGGTGAATTTGACGAAGGTGATGGGATTCGTCCTGTTGATATTAGAAAAGGAAAAAATTACAGAATAAGACATGATGATGAAGAGTGGTGGAGAAGAGTGAAAGTTATGAGCTTGGGAGGTAAAAGAGGAGGTAAGTATGATGGTACTTTTAACGTCCAGGATTTGGATTCTGATGAAGAGTTTTGGGTAGACTTAAGAGAGTATGAAGTCGAGGAAGATAAAGAGGAATCGTATTTCATTGAAGGTAAAGTAGGTAACCTCAAAAGTAAAGATTTAGAGAATGCTAGAAAAATTCAAGAAGCAAAGAAGAATGAGATTAATAGTTGGAAAGAAAATAATGTGTTTGAAGAGATAGAAGAAAGAAAAGGGACTAAGATTCTTAGGACGAGATGGATAATTACTGAAAAAGAGAAAGAAGGAGGAAAAATATGGAAAGCAAGATTAGTGGTTAAAGGTTTTATGGAAAAAGACTGTTTAGGAATAGAAGATTGTGAAGCTCCCACTTTTTCTATAGAAGGGTTAAAAATAATACTTTCAAAAAATAAATATGAAAAATTGGCAGGTAAAGACCTTGGATGTGAAAACAGCATACTTGCAAGGAAAAGAAATGGAAAGAGAAGTAGTGATAAAACCTCCTTTGAAGCCAATACTCTAAAATTATGGAAGCTCAAGAAAACCGTATACGGTTTGAAGGATGCCCAAGGAAGTGGTATGAGAGTTTGGTAGAACTGTTGATGAAAATTGGAGGGAAGAGGAGTAAAATAGATAACACAATATTTAAATGGGAAGAGAATGGAGTTGTTTATGGAATAATGGGAATACATGTAGATGACCTCATATATGGCGGTAATAAAATGTTTGAAGAGAAAATAATATCGAAAATAAAGAAAGAGCTGAAGGTTGGTAGAGAAGAAAGTGGTGTTTTTAAATATTTGGGGATAGAAGTGGAACAAAAGAAAGACGGTGACATTGTTATAAGTCAGAAGAATTATTCAAGGGATAAATTAATGATAAGAAAACTTCACAAGGAGAATAAGGAGGAGAGGTTAAATGAAGAGGAGATGACTGAATATAGATCTTTGTTAGGAAAGTTAAATTGGATGTCTCAAAATACTAGACCTTACCTTAGTTTTGAATTTTGATGTGAGTTTTTTTGGAAGAAATATGAAAGAAGCTACTGTGGAAGATTACAAGGAGTTAGTTAAGGTGGCTGAAAGAGTGAAAAGAGAAGAAATTCAAATGAGAATACCAAAGTTAAAAAGAGGAAGAATGCGTTTGGAAGTATATTCTGATGCATCTTTTGGTAATGTGAGCGAGGGAAGGACACAGATAGGTTACTGTATAAAGATAAGAGATATTGCAGGTAACATCTGTCCTCTGTTATGGAAATCGAAAGTAGCCAAATGTGTGGTAAGTTCAACTTTGTCGGCTGAAACCCTGAGTATGGTGGAAGCTATTGAATGGGGAGAATATATTAAATATTTGTGGGAGGAATTGACAAATATTAATGATCCAGAAAAATTGGACATAATTGCAATGACAGACTGTAAGTCGTTAAGAGACAGCATAAATTCTACTAAGGGTGTAAAAAATAGAATATTAAGAATAGAATTAGCTAATTTAAAGGAAAAGATGGAAAATGGAGTGGTAAAGTCAGTGGAATGGGTAAATTCTAGGTTACAATTAGCAGATGGTCTAACAAAGAAGAATAATAGAAAAAATCTATTAGAATTGAGAAAGGCTTTGGGATGTGATTAAGGGGAAAAAAGGAAAAAAAAAAACAAACTATAATATACTTGATTTAATTTCAGGTATGTTAGTGGCACGCTTCACGAAGAAGGGGCATGTGCTTATTTTCTCTGTATCGTTCTTGTTGGTAAGGTGTTTTTTAATTATTTGTTTTTATTTTTTCTTTGTAGGATTATGCACAACTTTGAATTTAGTTTATGATGTATTGGATATTTGATTTTACGTATATTATTAATGTTGGAATAATTTAATTCATAAAAACTTTCTATTGGACCTTCGTTCATTGCTGTCTTCCTGTTGTGAGATTGGATCATCGAATTTATCCTTTGGTTTGATTATACAAGAGAAAAGTCTTATTGGTGTTTACTACTGACTTACTGATAAAACTTTCATTGATTAATACCTTATTCCCTTACTATATACTGACTGTTTGACTCTTGAAAGTCTTACTATATACTGACTGTTTGACTCTTGAAAGTCTTACTATATACTGACTGTTTGACACTTGAAAGTCTTAATCCCTTTGATGACCGACTTTATAGCACACCATAAGTGAAGGACCTCTATTGATTACAAGGTAGTGTGTTTAAATTGTTTATATATTTTTTTATTTAATATATATATATATATATATATATATATATATATCTTCTTACTGCTTATACTTACCTATATATACTTATACTTACCTATATATACCTGCTCTTTACTATATATATCTCTATCCTAACATGTATATATCACTCTTCATATATATATATATATATATCTTTATAACTTATATACCATATATATATATATATACCATATACCTATATACTCTTTCCATATATATATATATTTGGGGTGTGCGGAGAATTAATAGCAGCATCAGCATTGCTATAGAATCGGACATAGACAGGTCCATAAATACGAATCCTAAGAATTGACATCAACATAAGTGAATAAATTCTGATTTTTACTGAAATAAATTCAAAAAAATAAAATATTGAAATTTACTTGCATGTAATTCAATTTATTATATTAAAAATAATCACTACTTCATTATTATTTATTAATTATTATTAATTTTTTAAAATTCTTTAGCATATATAAAACTAAGGTGATTTGTAACCTATGCAATCAAATTTTATCGAGAGGTGGTAAAACTGAACATACTTTTACTATAGGCATAACCAATATGAAAAAACATCTCAAGACAACATCAAATGCAGTTAGAGCAAGAAGAATGATTAATTGCAGAAGAGATAACTCGAGCGCACTATGAAATATTATGTTACAGCCAAAAAAAAGACTAAAGTTGATTGTGAAGCAACAATATCAGGCAGGTAACATCCTCAAAAAAATTTAGAAGAAACAAATGAACTTAAAAAGATTTTAGATATAAACAGTCCTCAAGCCCAAAAAATTTGCATTGCTACTAGTAAAATTATAGCAATTGATTCACAGCCATATTTGATTGTTGAAGATATTGGTTTCACTATGATGATAAAACTGCTTAAACCTAATTATGAACTGCCCTCCAGAAAGCATTTCTCTACTAATATTATTCCTGAAATGCATTCCAAAGTTTTGACCAAAATCATAAAGCAATCTAAGCTTCACAACAGACATTTGGACAAATAATGCTGATGCATCGGTCATCAGGTAATAAGTAATAAGCTACTACTTATTAAGTTGAAACTTTATTATTATGAATTATTTACTTATTAAGTTAGTGAGTTTTTAATTTTATTTCTATAAATACTTACAATTTATTACATAATATTATATCAATTGAGTATTGATTCTATTCAATTATATAGTTAAGTTTCAGTTAACACTAAACATATTTCTTGTAAATAGTTCAAACTTCAAATATGCCACTTTTTGAAATTTTTATGCAACTAGATTAACAATGATCTTTACTAAATATGTAATTGACAGTTAAAAAAAATAATAAATTAAAATTTTTGTTTCAGTTTAACAGCAAACTGCATTAACGAAAACTTCTGCCAGTCATGGATTGTCCTGAGTGAAGCCATTTCCGGAAGCACATACTTCAAGTAATATATGTAACATGATTCAAATAGTAGTGGATGATTATAAAATTACACCTTACAAAGTTCACATGATTGTTCATGACAATGCTGAAAATATGGTCAAAGGAGTCACAGATACTGGCTTTAACAGTCTCAGCTGTTTTCTTCACACCAACTAATTGATTATTCATAATGCAATTTTCAAACAGCAAATTATGAAAGATATAATAGCTAATTGCTGTCAAATAACAGGACATTTCAATAAATCGCCATTAGCGTATGCTAAACTTGAAGAGCTACAAAACAGATTAGTCTGAATTGATTCAGGATGTGCTCACTTGATGGAATAGCACTTATTTTTATGCTTAAAAGAATATTTGAACAAAATAATGCAAGTGCCAACTATTGTGCAGAAATCCCAATATACCAGCATTTGATGCCAACAACTGGAGATTAACTGGCAAATGATCATATCTACTCAAAATTTTTCATTAGGCTACTGAAAGGTACTATAATAGTCAATTCTTTGGAGAAATATAACATTTTATTAATTTTATTTTGATACTAAAGTTATTTCTTAATATATAATATTAATATTTAAGTAACATTTAGTTTCAAATGCTATTTTTTTTTAAGTGCCAAAATTTTTGGGGGGGTTTAGGACCCCACACTGACAGAATCTAAAAAACAACCATACAGCATGTTGATAGGAGTTATAGCGCATATACATGCACATTTTCAATTAATTTGGAAGTGGGTTTTTTTTTGTGTCAAGTGAGTTTTTATTTTGATTCAACTCCAGGTGACGGGGGGAGGGGCTGCATAAAATATCATGAAATTTGGTGTGGAATGAGATCAAGGATGGGACCAACAGGAATGAATCAAATATCATGATAATTTATAAATTTCTTAATGCAGTGAATGCTTTAAAAGTCTCAAAAAGTCGGTCAAAAATGCTGAAAATTTTTGAAATTTTTCAAAAAATTTAAAACTTTACCAACTTCAAAAAATTGACTTCGAACCATTATAACAATTTTTTCCACTCATACTAGATGCGATTAATAAGTGCACCAAATTTTTTCGCTCTAGACATCATATTTACTGGGATACAGAGTGGGGGTTTTTTATGTAACAAAATGAGGTGGTTTATGTAACAACACTATATATATATATAATAGCAACATACTTACTATATATATAACCTTTTATATATATAACTATACTCTTATATATAACTATATATATATATATATATATATATGTATATATACCTGTAACCAGCAATATATCTTACTTATAACTATGCTGCTGCTATATATATTGGTGATAAGGACGATTATGAAATTTTGCCGATGACGATGACGATTAGAGCAAATTTTATGACGATGACGATGACGATTAATTTAAAAAAACAAAAGAGAAAAATCTGCTATATATATATATATACTCCATACTATACTCTCTCTCTCTCTCTCTCTCTCTTACCCTACTCTCTCTCTCTCTCTCTCTCTCTCTCTTTCTCTCTCTCTCTTTCATATATACTCTTTATCTTTCTCTTTCCTTCACTTTCTTTTTCTCTTTTTCTTTACTCTCTCTCTCTCTCTCTCTCTCTCTCTCTCTCTCTCTCTCTCTCTCTCTCTCTTTCTCTCTTTCTCTCTCTCTCTCTCTCTCTCTCTATCTCTCTGGCACTCCTCTACTCTCTCTCTCTCTCTCTCTCTCTCTCTCTCTCTCTCCTCCTCTCTCTCTCTCTCTCTCTCTCTCTCTCTCTCTCTCTCTCTCTCTCTCTCTCTCTCTCTCTCTCTCTCTCTCTATCTCTCTCTCTCTCTTATATATACTCATATCTATCTATCTATCTTCTTATATATATATATATATATATATATATAACTTTTTATATACTCTATATATATCTCTCTATAACTATATATATATATATACACTTTATATATATATATATATATATATATATATGCAACAACCATATATATATATATATATATATATATATATCTTTTATATATACATATATATATATATATATATATATACGATTCTTATTTTCCTAGGAAATTTTGATTGGGTTTTTCCAAAAATTTTAATCTCATGGGAGATGTTGTTATTAATTGGGAATTAAATCTAAATTTCGATAATTTATTTCAAATTTTATAACTTTTAATGTAATTTTAAACTAAGGAGGTGTCACACACATCGTGTATGCAGGGAATGGTTTGTGCGTAAAGCACTCGACAAATAATGATTGGGAACTACCTCTTTTTAGATATTGCTGCTGCTTAACCTTATATATATATATATAACATATATATATATCATATATATATATATATATATATATATATATATATATATATATATATATATGCTGCTCTTTCTAACAACCTTTGCTGCTGCTATGCTATATATATATATATATAATATATATATACATATCTTTAATATATATACATATACACATATATATATATACTTGCATATTCACAATAAAAACTTTGATAGTGAATTTAATTTAATTAAAACATTAAAAGAAATGTTCACGATAAAATACCTAAACTACATCAATTCACACCAAGGGAAAATCAAATCGTAAAATTAACACTACGTTATAAGTAATTATATCAATAATATATATATATATAACATATCTTTATATATATACCATATATATATTATATAATAATATATAATAATATATATATTATATAACTAACTGCTATATATATATATATATATATATACCTTAATATATATATATATATGCTACTGTAACCACATATATATATATATATATATATATATATATATATATATACTATATATATAAGATTAATATCATTATTATGCGAAAAAATTCAGCATGATATTTCTTGCTTAATAAGATAATATGTGTCAATAAACATTTCTCCGAACTCGTTTCTAAGATACAAGGTGATGAAACACTATTTAAACATTAAATTACAATAAACAGTAAACTAAATTTGGAGAGGTAATTAACAAATTCATTTTCATTATTCAATTATAGGCCATACATTACTGCACAGAAGAAAATATACAGCATAATTACGAAGCAATGGTGCACTAAAGTTATAACAAATGTTGAAAATGGGCACCCCAACGGCAATACAAGCCTCTATTCTGCAACGCATTGATTAGCGGACACGTTCAAATATACACCGTGTGTGTGCACGAATTATGTCTAAGATGCGTGATTTTGCAATTACTTAATTCTTCCGGGACTTTCAACTGTTATGTTTAAACCAAATGTTTCAGGTGACAACAGAAGAAATCCAATGCATTTGGGTCTGGAGACTGCAGAAGGAGAGGCAGGTTCTTGCCTCCTCGACCTATCCAACGACGTGGATATACAGTGTTCAAAAAAGTTACGAGCAACTAAATTGAAATGAGCTAGAGCGCGTCGTGCATGAAATACATTTTCGATCTTAGTTGTAATGGGACGTCTTCCAGAAGAAATCATGTTCAAGAAATTGGCGATAAGCGTCTCCAGTAAGCCTCGCTGGTAAAGAATGGACCTATCAAATGGTCATAATTTCCGAGCCATACATTCAATGAAAACTGGTGTTGCTGATGCCGGCTTTTCAACTATTGCATGTGGGTTCTCATCAGCCATATGTGATTGTTGTGGAGTTTTCGATATGGCGTCCCTGGAAAAATTTGCCTCATCGGTGAACAATATTTCTGCTAAATGGGGAGAATTCTGCATTTTTCTGTTGCATCCATCGACACAAAGCCACTTTTGAGGAAAAAATTATTTGAAATTTTTAAGTTCCTGCACTCGTTGGATGTGACAAGGGTACAAAGTTGATATTTCAATACCCTGAAAACTGTTGAATAACTTACATGTAGTGTTGCAACTTAATCTTTCTGGTACACTTGTTGTTGTAGGACTGTCCTCCAAGTTCTTGGAGGGCTCCTGTTCTTGATACTGTGCGGGTCTCCGTTTCCAGCTGTCAGTTTTTAAAACTTACCTGCTTCTCTAAACGTTGATGG